>JBAFWW010043433.1:0-13934 GCA_036873685.1 Agapornis canus
GGAAGGGGGAGAGGGAAGGGAGGAAGCCAGGTCATGAAGTTTTGTTTCAAAAGCACATTACAAATAAAAAGGAATTTAACCCCTCCCTACCAGCAGCCACTTCAGCACTAGCCTATAAACACCCATACATCCGCTTTGGAAAGCTGAGCAATTCTCATTCTAAGCACCAGTAAGTTAAAATATGTTTGAAATAAATAAGTTAAAAACCCCACAAATTGACAAAGGCTTGGCCACCTCACCCCCTCTCTCATGCCTGAATAGTCACCTCATCATTGCAAAAACTCCCTGTGGAAACCATCGGGGAGGGGACCTGCCCCACCTTGTCTTAATCCCAGAGAAATCCCCTGCCTGTATTCCACCTGGAGAGAATATGGGACACGGACCAGTAGGGTAAAGGCAGCTGGCGATGAAAGCTCAAGAACTGAGGTATTACTGGAGAAGATCCAGCAGGCACAGCAGGGTACCACTGATGCACCAATTTGCATGCTACACCCAAGTATTTCAGGGAGGACTGAATTTTGGGAAGCTGCCTCTGGAAAACCAAGTTGCCACAGAGCAGAGACAGCAGGTTTTACCAGCAGTCAGACAGCTTTTTAATTATGCAATTATGGTAAGAGATTATTAATTACATTTGAGTGACACTGTGATACACTGCAGTTAAGTCCTTGAAACACTAACAGAAGCACTCATAACTAATACACTAATCAGGAAAAGCATCAATTAATTAATCCTATAATACTGTCCACTTCAAAAACTCAAGGTCTGGCAAGACTGGCTTCCAGCATTTGTTTCTGAGGAGATACAAGGCCACAATTTCTCCTGCAAGTGACTTCTCAGCAGTGTGTGCTGTAGTTATAGCTCCATCAGGTCACCCAGTAAAACAAGCAGGACATACTTAGCTGATTGGAAAACTGTGACTCTTAAGAGCAACTATACTTCATGTTACACATACTGAGTGTATTTTCTGTCATTCTGCAGGGCATCAGTTTATGTTTATGTACAACTAGGTTGGTTGAATAAAGTAATCTTTTTTAAAAAATAAATAAACAAACATAAAAACCACACACAAAAACAAACAAGCAAACAAAAAAAAAAATCCCAGACCAAAACCAAAAACTACCCATTGGGACATTTTATTTCACCATATGGAGGAATGCTTTTAATTCCTGCATGACAATATTGTTTTAGGTGGGATCATTCCAAGGCATAGATGACAATTTATTCTCATTTGTCTCTGTGAAACCTAGGTCCTTGGCTGGTGCACAGAGCTTTGACAAATTCTTCTCATCCATATCTCACTCAACACAATTTCTACATTGTAAGAATCGTTTTTGTTTCACTTTTCCAGCAAAAAAGCATTTTTATTTATCTACATTATTTCCACCGATTCCACCTTCCTTTTTCTCCAGACACTGCCCATTCCTTCAAACACTTAGTTTGTTCTGACAAACCATATTCTACCTGCCCCAGCCATAACTTTAAATAAGCATTTATTAATTTTTAATATCAACCAAATATTCATGATCAAAAATACATTTGTGTTTCCCAACACATTTCAGAAAGCAGGTCTGTCCCAGGAAACTTGGGATTTAGCATTTATTGTAGGCATCCAAGCACAAGCAGGAAAAAAAGCTACTTGCTGCACTACAGCAAGACCTAGAGTCCATGGCAGCATGACTTTAAATAAGGATGAAAGCAAGAGGAAACTACACCCGTTAAGTACATTTACAATTCTCCATTGCCCAAGCTAGTTTATTTTTTCTAAGTGTGGCATACAGGAGAGTGTGATGAACTATGAGGATTTGTAGCATTTATTTTCCCTGGCCTATGTTTAAGAGAACAGGGTGGGAAATGCTAAACTTTTTGCAACCAAACCATCTGTATGGAGATAAAACATGGGCCCATCACTTCGATCACCACACTGCTTCAAGTACTACTTCAGCCCAGATGAAGGATGATGGACTACTTCGCTGCCAGTGACCACAGCTCCTCCCTGTGCCCTGTCTGCATCCTCTGCTATGGGAAGGGGTTTGAAAAACAGAGGTTAGCCATTTCCCTGAAAACCCTTCATCTTCTCTCCACTCCCTCCCATTTCTCTCTCTTCCCCCTTTTCTCAAATAATTAAAAAAAAAAACAAACCCAAAAAACAACAAAGAACAAAACAAGAAACCCTCAAATGTTACAGCTTTGAGAGTTTTGCTGAGCAATCAAGAGACTTGTTTTAAAAGGAAAAGTATTTGCAGCAATTAGGCAAATCCAGGATACTGTCACCTCTTATAAAATGGTTCCTAATGCAATTTAGAAATTTCTCTGAGAGTTTGTCTGGGTGTATTTTTACATAGCACACCTCTGTGGGTTGACTGCTATGAGGTTTTCAACATTATGCAAGAGTTTTCCACTCTTGCTTCTCTCCCCTCCTGGTGGCCCACAGCTGATACTGGAGGTGCCTGCTCCCTCTTTGAGAAGTATTTGCAATCTCCACCAAAAAATATCCCTTGCTACACCCTTCACTTGGATGCAGAGTAGTATCTCACTCTGCTCACCCCTTTTCCTCTTTCTTTGGAAGAAAATTAGCAAAATTGGTTACATCCATCTGAATTACTCTTCTTGCAGGAAAAATCTTTTTACTGGAGCTCTAGAGGACCTAGAGCCCAACTGCCAATGGTACCCTTGTCCGACGTATCTGAAGACCTCCATGCAAGTCAAAGCTTCATGGACACAGATATCACAAGCACAGAAAAAATTAGGGAGTTTTAGACCCACAAAGAAGACAGCTTTTCAAGACCAGCTAGTTAAAAAAGATTGAGACGATATTTCAGCACACACAGGGCCAAAAGGAAAGACCTTCAGGGTTCTCGCCTCCCTGGTCTATTAAACTGTGGAGCCTTTGCTTATACTGGGAATGAGTAGCTCTGACACTGCACACACAGTTGCTTTTGCAAAAATATCCAGTAACAAATTCTCCCATTCCCTCTTGGGTTTCCTGTTTCTTCCACCAGATCATATTATCTCATTTGCCTCAGATGAGCCCCATGGCAAATAGCTCATCTCTCCCCATTGCTCTGAAGATGCAAAGTGGGACAGTATGGAAATGCTAAGTGTTCTCATAGCACCCGTAGCCTGTTGTAAGGCAGGCAGAGTGACAGTCCTTATTCTGATCACATCCCCCCTCCAAAATCAACAGTGACACCAGTGTGAAACCAGAACGAGCCCCCTGCTGTGAAACAGTTAACATCAGTTAGATCTATTTTGACTTAAAAAAAAAAAAAAAAAAAAAAAAAAAAAAAAAAAAAAAAAAAAAAAAAAAAAAATAAAAAAAAAAAAAAAAAAAAAAAGAAAAAAAAGAAAGAAAAAGAAAGAAAGAAAGAAGAAAAGAAAAAGTGGGAGTACAGTTTATTTTACATGGCTTCCTGGTCAAAGCCTCAAACATTTTGTAGATATTTATTAATATATATTAACTGTAAAGAAAGTTAACTGCTAATGTAATTTATTCCACTCTTTGTTCCATGCACCTTGTATTGCTTTCTACGAAGCTGTTGATCTTGGAGAAGTAGAGGGTCCTGGTGAGCCACTGGCAGAGAGCAATATATCAGCACTCTGAAAGCTTCTGGTTCATCCCAATAACTTGGAAGCAAATTTGAAAAATAATCCCTTCCTGCCCCCCCCCCGCTCACCCCCAAACTGGCAATCTTCATGAGTTCTATTGTTTTCACATGCAGGCTGATATATGACAGCTTAAATAAATATATAGCACTTAATGGAGAAAATTCAGCCTTAGTGTAATTGGATGCCATGCCATTAGAGACCTTGGCCAAGGCATTGCTCTCCATCCCAAAGGATCACAGAGGACCCTACAAGCTCAAAGTAACACAAGACTGTTATATACTTTAATTCTACTTATGTCACTATGGACTAATCTTCTGTTATAAAGAGTACTTAACTCTATATCTATTTATGTTTACAGACATGGATTTAAGTACTGTTTATAATGACAAGAATGTATATATACAACAAGTATATGTAATATAATATTACATATATACACAGAGACACATCCTAAATCATGGAAGTGATGGAGTCCCTGAGCATGGCTTAAGGAATACTTTTTTTTAAGAATGATTTTTAGTTTCCAAGCTAGTCCATTAAATGTCAGAAAGCCGTAAGTCATCACAAAAGACATCTGTTGTCATACCCTTCCCCATACCAGTGTCTGTCATATCAGGAAAGCAGAGCAGAAGCAGTGTGGGCTGCACTTGCTCAAGCAGCAGTGATAAAACTGCTGCTCAAAGAAGAGACTTTCCAAATGCAGAAGTGGAAGCAACAAATTGAATTTTACACTTTCCCTGGTAAGCTCATTAGAAGCTGAAGCAGAGTAAAAGCTACTCTTAATAGAGCATTTTTCAAAGCAAGCATCAAACGGGTATTTAACTGATATTCTCCACACTTCTGTGAACCTGAATTCAGCAAGTTAGATAAGGCTATGTGTAGCTCCAAGCATGTCAGAGGAAAGAAAATAAACTATTATTGTGAGAACGTGTTAAAAGAGCATTCAGTGCAAAACTGTGCCTCCATCTCATCCATAGGCACACTGGCTGAACACAACTGACACACAGTCACAAACTTGCCACCAAAGTAGTGGCAAGTTTGGAAAACAAGTAAGTTGTCTGAACTTGGCATCCCTTAGTGCTTCCCCACAAAACCACAGTCCAGCTTCTCTGCAGAGGGATAGCTGGCAGTCCATGCATGACCACGGCCCACATGGGAAAAGCCAAGGAAGCCTTCGAAGAGCTCCAAAGCAAAGACTGAAATCTGGCCAGCCTTGTGCAAGACCCCATGTTGGGTGAAGGAAAAAGTTGCATTTCAGTGAGGACTCTGGAGAGGGGATATGAAAAGTTCAGCTGGAGGAAGGGGAACTAAGGGCCAAGCCTGCCTATGGGATTCTTCTCCCAGATATCATGCTCAGAACTAGCAGTGCCCCTCCTCACACCACACCATCCTGTGTTCCCAGCTGGAGCCATCACCACTGTTCTCCAAGATCAGTGGGAGTACCACGATCTCACATGTATCAAACTTGAGAGAGCACAACAAACAGCCCAAAGCTTGAGCAATACTTCCTAAAAGTATTAATCAAAACAAAACAAAACAAAACAAAAAAAAACCAACAAAACAAAACAAACCACAAAACCACCCTGAACCAAATTCTGTGGTCCAAAGGGAGCTTCAGTCTATTAGAAAATGCCTGCAAAAACCACATCTCCAGGAGTGAGACCACCAGAGATGTGCCCCATTTCCCAGACCGGGCTGGCAGACTCCCACTGTGCCCAAGAGCCCATTTCCATTCCCTGCTGCTCACCATGGACTTCATCTCAGAGTTAACCTTGTGTTCTCTCATTAGAGGTCAAATCCTTGACACTTATGCACCCACAAGGAATTCTGCAGGAGGAAAAGCGCTCGGTATCAGTTTTGTCCAGGTATTTTAGATGAGCAGGATAGACCAAATAAATACCATTTGTTGTTTAAAGTGCAAATCCCAGCAACTTCTTTGAACAGGAGCATTTGGTAGTTGACACATCTATGGATGTTTTAAATCATAAGGGCATCCACTCCATTTTGGTTTTAATGTGTTTGTGTGTGAAGTTCTTTGTCATTCCAGCCCACCTGTCTCAGAGCACAGAAATCGAAAACAGGAGTAACTCTCGAATTTCACCTCAATTTAATCCATCACAGAGAGCGGACTGGTTTTGCACTGTATTAAAAAAAAAAAAACCACCAGGACATTTAAACAAAGTGACACAGATCATCAGCAGATCAACTGAAAATGACAGCTCAATCAAACAAATGTATGTTGAGAATTTCCACAGGGCAGCTCTAGCTGCAGCCAAACCAAATTTGTTTAGTATACATAAGTTAGCTGCTTAGAAACATTCAATATGCTGCTAGCCAGATGATGACTTTCCCAGATAAACATCTATTTAACCAAATATCCCTCCCAGCCATGGAAAGTGCTAGCAAAGTTTTGATATATTCTAGTCTCTTAAAAATACAACTTTCCCCCAGTGACAGGCTGGTACCAACTCGCCCATGTGGCAGCTAGGTAAAAATAACTAAATATGCCTTAAGTAAGTAAGTAAGTAAATAAATAAATAAATAAAATGTTAGAACCACCAAAAGGTAGGCAAAACGCTATAATCCTGATGGAGTGCTTCTAGCTGCAGATAAATTCAGAAAGTGGCATTAAAGTGAAATACAAATTACAAACTTGCGAAGCAACAGAGAAAACTGGGCATCCAGTGCTATATATCAAATATCAGAGAAGAAAGAATTTGTCTCATTCTTCTTTTAAAGTGATGTATTTCTGCTGAAATCAATGACAAATATTCTATTGATTCCAGAGGTGCCATATTAAGCTATCACTGAGGAAATATATTGATAAGAGCTCCTCTCTGTAATTCTTCCCTGGTTTAAAGCAGTTTTTCTGCAGTGTTACTTACTAACAGTAGAAATGGCAAAAATGGTTTTGAAGATTAGGAAGTCATTTGGCAAATTATGTTTAGAGGTCATTAAAACATACATGAAGTTTCAGCCAAAATCAGGTGCCTGAGTAACAGAGGATTCAGTTCACACAACAGCAGCACTCCCTCCTCTCAGTAAAATCAAGGAGATTCCATCAGACTCAAGCCAGATTAGAAGAACACCGCTCGCATCCACTGAAATCAGTGGTCAAAAGGCCATCTGATGTGAAAATGCCAGATTTTATTTAGAGTGACTTTTAAGGACACTTCATGCAACATACGTGCACTCAACTCCACATGTACACACACATGTTTAAGGGGTGCTCCTGCAACTGTAGAACTCTAAGCTAAATAAGGGACTGGGAATGCATGACTAATATAATGAATTGCAACATAAATTGCAATTTTGATGAAAGCCCATTTAAAATTTATTTATTTATTTCTGATTTGTTAAAATAAATAATTCAATAAAATAAAAGCTACTAGGCAACACATATCTGCTCTTTAAAGTTCTGTCAAACAAAAGAGTGCCTATAAAGCATGTTTTCTGATGGACATCTGCTTACTATTTAATACCCACAAAGAGAATATGTACAACAAAAAACAAGTGCAACAGATTAAGAGGCCTGTGATGCTGGTGCATCCTGAGGAGCAGTGTTTACACAATCATCAGAGCGATGTGTGATGGCAATGGAGAGAATAGATGCTTACAGATTTGTCATAACCTATTTCCTAGGGGAAAAAAAATGCACCAAAAGATGCTTTTTAACTGATCTGATAGCCCTAAATAACTAGTACCCAAGCTGGAGGCTGCTGGAGAAAAACAAAACCAGCTACACTGCACCAACAGTGAGAAATGAACATATTTTTCTAGCCTCCTGTTGCAAAAGAGGACAAGCTGCTTCTATTTAAGTGCAGAAACCTCAGTGTTCTGTTCTCATCACACTGACAGAGACCCACAGACCCCATGAGATTAATAAAATGAAGAGGTGGGTCCAGAAGTGCAAGAGTTTGATGGGGTTGGGGGTGAAAGGAAAAGTCCCCCATGTGCTGCTTTACCAGCCTGCTGCAAGGGGTTTGCTGCACAGAAAAACACACATTGCTGAATACCATGGGATTTCCTTTAAAAGTCTCCATCTGGGGAAAGTTTAACTCATGAGTTTCAAGTGCATAATTGCACTTTTGCCAGAGTTTACAAATTGACATATTGCTGGGGAAGAAATCCATGGGAAAGTAGGGATGAAGAAAAGCAAAATTCAAAGTATTAACCCCTTGAAGAGATCGTGCTTGAAGGGGTTTTCTGAATGTTATGTTTCTCAGTGCAAAAGAGCCACCTGATGATGCAGATCAGACATCACAACATTTAAATTTCATACTATTTTCAGTGACGCAGGATTATTTTTTCTCTTTTCTCCTTCCACTTCCCCCGAAAATAACAAGCAGAAAAACAAGCTAAAGGCACGCATACAATGGGGAAATTTAAACAAGATTTAATCTTGCAAATTAACACTCAGAAGAGGAGCAAACATAAAAATAAATAGGAAAAGGAGTTTAGGCAAGTTAACCCAGGCTACCCAGAACAACAACAAACTACCAACACTAAACTACCTCCCCCAACACCCTCCCTCACAGAAAAAGCCCTCAAAATAACAAAAACAACTCCAAAGAAACCCAAACAAAAACTAGAAGCCAACAACAAAAACAAAACAAACAAAAAAGGTAAATTTTCTTTGATTTCAGTGGTATGGCTGTTTTCAAATTGTACTTCTGGAGATGCAAACCAGCTGAAATTACATCTATGCAACACCTGATTCCTGTCCTTTCTCTCTCTAACCTCCATCTACAAGCTATGTATAAAATATGATTTCCAATCAACCTAAAATTCAACATAGACTCTGCTGACAAACAAATCAAGGAGGGTGATGCAGATTACTGCTGTTAGAGATGTCATTTGTCACAGGGAAACCAACGATCAGACCATAAAATCTTCATGCTCATTGATAAGCAGTTGGTCACTTAAATCCAATTTTAGTTGTGCTAGTAAAGCAATTTTAGTCCTAATGGGTTAAAGATACCAGTGCAAGCAGCCAAAAAGGGCTGTTACTCTTGTCCTGCTGTTTAATGAAGAAAATATATCCAGGACATATATATATATATATATATATATATATACATACGGGAAAAACTTACTTCCTTTTCTTCCAATGGCCTGGCTGCCTGAGATGCTGACCATCTATCCTGCCCATGGTAGGAGTCCAGAAAACCATGCAGGAGCCTCAAACTGGACAACCAAACTAGCAACCTTTTTGTAATTTTCCTAGTTTCATTTGAAACTCTCAGTAGCATTACTCCAAGCACTTACAACCCTGATTCAGGGTTAATTTAACCCAGTCCAGAGTAGAACTGAATCAGGTCATAGTGGGTATTCATAAGTTTAATATGAATAAAAAGTGATAGTAGAAGCTAACATTGATAGGAACAAGAAGAAACTTCATGATCACAACCAACACACAGAGACCTGCAGAAATCAAAGCACAGGATGCACTATGATTTCCACTGCATTCCTCAGACTCAGAGATCTGCCAATATTTTGCACGTAAGCATGCAAACCTTCAAAAGAGCCGATTTTGTCCCAAGAAAGTACAAAACAATCACTACAAAGGAAAGTAATGAAAAATCCTCCTCCTGAACAAACATGCCATAAAAATTAAGTATAAATCATAAAACTCAAATGAAAACAACCACTCCTCCCCCAAAATTGCCCAAATAATGGGATGAGGAAGTTTTCACTGATTAGATTAAATACTGCAAAGCACTTTCAAACTCCAGTAACAAACTACTCTAAAAGCAGTGACAGAAAGCAATTTCCAACACAGAGCAATCCAGAGGTACACAGAAGCAAAGCAAGGCCTGATCCAGAGCCCTGAGACAAAAGCTTTGCCTTGACCCAAAACACATGGAAAAGGCTTCTCATAAGTGAGCTACCCTGACTACCTCCACTCTCATGGGTTTACTGCTCAGGTCAGTAGAAGAAAAATGAAGCTAACAAATGTTTTTGAAAACACCAGTTCTTGAAATCAAACTTATTACGCTGAGGACTGAGCACCATCAAGCACAAAACTCTGACATCACAGCTTGAGACAAAATGCCAGACCCTCACACAAAGCACTTCTCTAAGATTACTTCCTCGACTCAACAGAGAATATAGCAAAATAGGTCATACATCACAGGAGTAAAACAACGCCATGCTCAAGAATGAAATTCCTTGAGACAAAAGGTCTCCACATTTATTCTACCCCACCAGCTCTCAACATCAAATAACTCCATCTTGCAGGATGTCAGCTTTTTACCCCTCAGTCTGCCACATTCAGCCTGGGATGCAAAAAGTCTGGCAGTGACAGAAATGAGAGGGAAAATGCTAGAATAAGTTTAATTACCGTCTTTTGCCTTGAGATATTTTCACCATTTACAGTGTTCCATTTCAGCACATGAAAGCCAACAAAACAGGCAGATTCCTCTGATCCACAGCAAAAGGTGTTACTACACAGGTGCAACACCAGGGAATCCATGCCTGCTATCCTACATCCAGCAAAAGCATTGGTCTCATGATAGCCTGGTCCATCAGGATTCTAAAGCACCAACATGGTGTTTGGAGGTAGCTTTCACACAGTTCTGTCAGCAGATAGTCTTCACTCCATCACTACTATGCAGGAAGTGGCCTGCTCTTTTACCCCTCTTATTGCTAGAAAGCTCACTTCTGGCCTCAGAATATTCATAGGCACTTTATTGCTCATTTGTACTTGTTCCAGCACTGTCCTTTAGCTTAAATGGTTTGCTGGGCACATTCATCACCTTCGGTATCAGACACAACCTCTATCAGCCTTCATTTTCCTCACCAGAACAAGCCAAGCTTTTTAGCCTGTTCTTGGATTCAATTATTTGTTATCAATCATTAGCTGTTCAATTAGAGATGGTGCAGCTCTAAGACCCAGAAGCGTCAGAAAGGGAGATATCATCACAGCCACCATGACAGAGACAACATGAAGTTGTGTTGAGAGCAGTATACAATTAATCCATAAGTCAGGAGAAAACAGGGGCAAGAGGAGAACTGAAAGCAGTATCTCCCTTTTCAGTGGGTTAATGTGACTTCCTCCCCTGTTGCTGGGGAAATCACATCCAGGACAAGTTGCTCTCAGGAAGCAATTACAGAGAAGCAGCAGTGCAGAAGATGGATCCATTTCTCAGCTCTTCCACATGTCACTTCTAAGGAAGGAGCTGGTCATGTGGCTCACAAACTCAAATCTTTCCAAAGGAAAACATCCCTATATGTGAATATTATCTACACACATGATCTCAAATTACACAAAATACTTTGAAGCATTTTATGGACCAACCAAAAATGCATCAATTCAATTCTGATTTCTCTGCTGTTAAAGGCAAACTACTGATTGATTACATGAGGTGAGATGTCATTCATGCTCTCTGTTGCACTATTATCAGAATCTGTCATACAAATTTCAAATGTGCCATGGATGCAAGTGACAAGCAGCATAGGGAGAAGCTGTAATGGCAGGAACTTAACCTAGTGTTTTCAACCATTTCTAATTAACCTAAATGGAAACATTTTTGGAAATGCATCACTGCTGAAGATATTTTCAGCTGAAAGATTTTATTTTTTTAGTTCTGAATACAGGTGGACTATATCATATAAAAATGTGTGTGCATGTATATGTCCACATGTCTTAGAGCAGAGGGGAACCTTTCTTTACAAAAAACCTGCCTTTGAAGAAACTTGATCTTATTGATACTTCAAAATACTATTTTTTATGGCTCCCTTTCATTAAAAGGTTTCCAAAGATTCATTTTCATTCCAGTGAGAAATAAAAATAAATTCTGAAACACAGCAGGCATCTGTAGAAAATAAGTAACATTTTATAGGCAGCTGCAGTGATCATGCATTTATCCAAGTCAAGCTAAATATGCACTAAAGAATTAGATATTCCTTTAATTAAAGCATCAGTATCATTTTATATGCTGCAAGTATGATGACAGATACTCATCTGCAGCAGGTGCACATGACTTTCTAACACTTACTAAGGAACAGATAAAGCCATCTTCATTTGTTTTCATATTCACACATCTCTGCTTCCCTTCTGGGAGGGAAAGAGCTTGCCGGTACCCACACACTTCAGTGGGCAAATCCAAGCCTTGATTGCTGATAGACGTTAAGGTTAGAACCAAGCAATCCAAAGCTTTTCATTAATTACTCCTAATTGTCATGACAATCTCCCTTATCCTGTTTTACATCATGAGCAAATGATTTTCCATTGCAGAATAGGTAAGAAGAGAGATGCTTGGGAAACAATTAGTTTCACTAATTGGTCTGATTTGAATATTTCTATTTGCTTCTGTAATTTAAAACAAATAAACAAAACCCAAAAAAAAAAAACCACAAAACAAAACAAAACCCACACAAACTAAAAACTCGGTGAAGTCAATTCCATATTCTGAATATTCTGACCACAGATTCAGATAACCAGCACTGCAAACTTGTTTCTCAGAAAAACCCATCTCTGATGGCTGGACACCTCCCAGGCATAACCACCCCACCTTAGATATGTTAATGAAATAATTGTGCCTGCCTCTTTTGCCTTCATCATCAACTAGGTCAGTTTGCATTCAGCATCTGTTTGTTCCAGTCATACTGTCATATATTGTACACCCAGCAATGGGTTCAGAATAAGGCCTCATTCAAAGCAGCATGTGGCAAATTTTTAGGGAGGGTGGAGGACTCTTGCAGAACCTGTCCTAGAGCTGTGTCAAAGCTGGCTTTAGTTATTTTACTTCTAAGCTACTGAAGAACTCCATCAACGTTTTAGAGGTTTACAGAGGTTAAGTGGATGGTTTTATCTTCTTGCAGCATTCTAGTAGGATATCTTCATTGAATCCTCCCAAAGTGAGTGATAAGTTTTCATCTTGATAAGAAAAGTGAATTAAATATTTCTCTGTATATAGAGCATACCATGGTAGTGATTTTCTTAAAGTTTTCAATTTAGTTGAAAAATCCAAGCGGTGAAACACCTACTACAATTTCTTTGTCTATTACGAATCAAGCAAGATGCTCAGAGCTGTTGATGAAGTGCAAACAAACACACATTCATTTATCAAACCTCCCAGCTACTACTGCAGCTGATGTGCAAGAGGAGTGTGGGCATATTGCTTTACACCACCAAGGCATCACAAGTCTATGCTGTTAGAGTACCAGGAGCTCGGTGAATACAGGTAGTGATTTATTCAATGTGTTTCTGTTTCACATAACAGCCTCAGCAGATTATGGTATTCTTTTATACATCCCTATTCAAATACACTTCTGAATATTTTTAAAGTCACAACTGACTGGAAATCTTTGAGATTTTAGCTGTTTCGTTGAGCAACAAGCAGTCAAACCTTGCAGTCAAACCCCCCAAACATTTCCAGCACAAGTTCATGCAGATGTGAAATTAATGTTCGCCTTCTGCTGTTAACTTTTACCAGAAAAATAATAAATTCAGTTAATAACAGAAAAGAGTATTCATGGCGCTTTCTTGACAGCGCTCATTCACCTCTGCACTTGTTATGGGAAAACAGAGTATTCTATGCTGTTAATTTTTGGCAAAACTCCACCATTCAGATCCTGCTGCAGCCACAGGCTGGAACTGATCCGGGGCAGTAAAAAAATAAAAAAAAAAAAAACAAAACCCCACCCCAACATCTAACTGTAAAACATAAATGCTTTCCTGATGGAATGGGGCTTTCTAGGAGGCTGCAGCCCATCTCCAGGTATGCTTTCACACCATGGAGGTTTCTGTACAATAGTGCTCCATTCAGCTATTGTATGGAAACGTCATCCCCTCCACAGTGTGAAAGCCTTCAGCTGTTCTTCTGAGCAGGACACAATATGAAACGTGACTGGCAAGTTTTCTCCATAAACAAACCAAACCTCTCTCCCTTACAGAGCTGCCTTTCTTCTCCCAAGACCTACTAAAAGATCGGAGCCTCCTTGAATCTATTAGAAATCCTTCCTGGAGAGAGGAACCAGACATTGTAAATGAACCATGACTTTAGAAGCCCCCTTGTACCTGCAAATAACCCACAGATTCCAGAGGCATTTTATGTCGTGGCTATTTACCTGTCATGCTAGTTCTCACCCTATGATTCATTTATTTTTAATGCTTTCAGCAGTTTTTACTGATACTTTTCAAGGTGTTAGGGTGTCCCCTCTGTAGCACTTCCAGATTTGCTCAGAGAACTAATACACTGTGGTAACAAACAGAGAACATTGTTCAGATGCTTTGAGAAAAATAATTTAGAAGAAAGAAAAAAACAACAACAACAAAAAAAAAAAAAAAAAAAAAAAAAAAAAAAAAAAAAAAAAAAAAAAAA
>JBAFWW010043434.1:4127-35857 GCA_036873685.1 Agapornis canus
GAAAGAATTTCTTCCTTATATCCAATCTAAACCTCCCCTGTTTAAGTTTGAACTCATTACCCCTTGTCCTATCACTACAGTCCCTAATGAAGAGCATCCCTATAGGCCCCCTTCAGACACATGTGAATACACGAGTATGGACACAATCAATCTGAATTAGTCATGTTTATAACCACCCAATTTCTCTGAGCAGCAATGGTGGCCGAGTCCTTGCTGAAGTACTCCCCTTTCTGCACAGCATATAATTCACACTGTGTTTGCCACAGAAAACTCTCACTCCCAACACCTGCGCACTGGAATTCACTTGATCCTTGCTGTGCTGTCTTTCAGAGGTAGCCGCAGGGTGGGCTTTTCCCTGCAGGCTGAGCAGGCAGCGCTCTCCGAGCAGCAGTCACTGGGGAAGTAAATCCGATTCTCCTTCCTGTTAGCCAGGTGCTAAAAGTGTTATTTGTTGTTTCCATTTATTCCCTCTGGAACGATTATTAATGATAGATTAAACCTCATGCAGAGCTCAAAACAACAGTTTCCACGAAAGCCTTTGCTGGGTGGCCCTTGAGCTACCGTACCAAAACATTACATGTCCTTAGATGAAGAAACTACTGTTTATTGGAACTGGTCAGATATGGGAAGGAAATGGCCTGTGCTTACTCATTCAAATTCAGAAATATGAACTTTTCAGACTTTACTGGTACATTTTTAGCTCATGTATTTGCAGGCAAGAATCAGTCATATATATTCAGGTGTCAAATTTGGAAGTCACTTTGTGTTGATCAGCTGCAGGGGCCACAGTGCTGGTTTCTTGACTGGGTAACTGGTACAGCCAGCCACATAACATGAGCTGTGGCTGTTTCAGTCAAATGTATAATTACAGATATTAACTGTAAAACTAAAAAACCATGCACACATAATATCCAATCTGTGCTTTACCAGCTTGGTTAATTTTACAAGTGTTGGCTGGAAACATGACTTGAATTTGCCCTGACCATAATGACTATTGAAACACTCTGTAGATAAAAAGTAGTAATTACAGAAGATGTTCAAAGGGTTTGCTGAACACCTGGTGCAATTCAAGATTGTCACAGTGTGAACGTGGATCTTTAATATAATAAATTAGCTTTGCTCTAAGTAATGTGTTCAGGTTTTTACCTGTGCATTTCCTATGGTCATCAAGCTCAACGGCTCCTGCTCGCCTTGCCATGCTGTCTCACTACCAGGCTGCCCCACATCTCAGCCTTCAGCAGGAGGAACAAGGATGCCCCAAGTGGTGGAATCTATTAGCATGGTCTTCAACCTCTGGTGGCATCTGAAGGTCAAGATGGGCAGGAAGACAGCGAGGTGAGAGGATGTGTCAGTGTGAAACATGCTGAGCAATGCCCAGGTCAGCCATCCCCAGGGCTCAGGCATTGAAGAAATGAATATGCCTCATGGGGAAGCCCAGAGCTGTCCTGGTGCCTGGGCTCTGGTTTATCACCCTTTTCCCCAGCCACCAAAAAGGAACAACCTTCTTCCATTTAGCTTCTCCAGAAGTTTGGGAGTGCTTGTTTTGTTGTGTGTACTCGTGGGGTCCCACCAGGTATAGAAAAACAACTCTCCTTAGGGTTAAATGCTCCCAAACAGCCCATTAAGCCTGAAGCCTCTGTTAGGGATCTTCTGCACCTTCTCCAAGGCATCTCATATTTCATTGTCAGGACCATTACTGGTTCATCGTAGTCTGGCTCAGTTTCCCACCAGGAAATGGACCAGACCAGAAGCACATAGAGGTCTGCCTGGAACAGAAAATCTTACAGACTATAGTGATCCAGTCTGAGCCCTGCCAAGTGAAAGGACTGTACAGAAGGTGGTTAACAGTGCACAGGAGGGTGTCACCAACAGCCTGAGGAGGAGGTGGGTCATGAAGGTTGTGCTCCTGCTGTTCTGAGAATAAACAACATTCTTGTTCCCCCCTCTAGCTTTAAGTTTGATTACAAATGAAATTAAAGGCAAATCCTAATGCTTTAACCAAATCCAAGCATTTGCCACTTCACTTAAAGAAACAGGATTCTTTTCACAAGTGTTCATCTGTACAGTTTGACCAAGCTAGGTTTTTTAAATATGAGCTCACCACAGATGTGCAACTCAGCCCCATCCCTGTTGGCACTGTCCAGAGGCTAGGAAAAAAAACACATGGGAAGCGTGTTCTGCCACTTTGCTGGAGAAAGGCCTTTCTACTGGCTGTTTGTCTAATGTAGGCTCCAAACAGTTGGCAAAATAGATCTTACCTTGGTGTGGGGAGACAAGCAGGACCCTATGAAAAGATAGAAGATGCCAGTGTTGTGCATGGTGCCTCCCAAGGAGGACAGTGGATGTGGTTCCTCTCCTTGTAGAGCAGTGTTTCTGCATGCCAATGAGAGCCCACTACCTATGAGACATCAGCGTTGCTGGGGCTTTGGACTCCACTTCAAAGCCAGGGCTGGAGTGAGGCTTCTGTAAACCCAGAGAAACAGGTAAATATTTGTCAGAGTCAATCACCCCTCGTCCTCACCTCAACAGTCATCTGTGTGAGACAGCTGGAGGGGGTCAGCAGGCACAGAGGGGAGGCTTGTTGCGTTGCTGAACCACTTTGGGACACAGATCACTGCAGTGAGGAGATCTGGAGGTTTTCCCCTTAGCATGGTCCATGAACTCATAAAGATGCCTCATCTTTTCCACCACTGGAACAGCCAAAAAGGAAGATCCCTTTCTTGTCTGGGGAGAAAACCAGCCTTGCTTTCAATACTGCTGCTGTAGCTTTATAGGCACTGCATTCATCTCAGTTATCCCAGATGGACATCAGCTGTTCACAGAACCTGAGAGCACATTGCATCTCCCACCTGGTTGCACAGGTTTATTGGTGGGCATTGTAAGCCACCCATGCCAGAAGACATACCATCATGGAATGCTCCCATGTATTTATCAAGTTCTTGTTTCTGACATTCCCCCAACCCAATTGCAGGGGTTCAAGGTGTTGATTTTGGAAAGAGGGCTTTGTTGGACCTTTCTGTCTGTGGAGTCTGTACTGTAGGCACCCAGCAGCTAACCCCAGCCACCAAATCACCCAGCAGTGCTCCCAGGCTTCCTCTCTCTTATCAGCAAAGCATGAAAATACCAGCTAAAATAAGAGAAAGGGAAGGGGAAAACTAGAAACAGCTGAGCACCAGATGAGAAGAACTCAGAAGGATGAAGCTAGGCCCATTCCTCACCCCCTGCCCAAACCTGACTCAACACCCACCAGTGCACACACATGGCCCCTGGGGCAATGCCACCCTTCTCTTTCAGCCAGGAACCCGAAGCTGGATGTTGACAAACACAAAAGGATGTGCTGAGGCTGTAACAGGGTCCACCTGGGAACTCTGTGCAGCCCTTGAGGGCTCCTTTCCCCTTGGCTCTGGGATGTGTGCTGGGAAGATGCTCCAGGGGTGCTCCCACCCCAGTGCCTTGGCCATGGTACTCCTCTTGGCTCTCACCTCCCCTCTTTTCAAGGCAGGCAAAGCTGGGTGCAGGGGCCTGACTGTCCAGGCAGGCTCAGTTTGGAAGTAGCACACGGGCAGCAGACAGGACACCGGGGTAAAACCACACTCAGCGTCTGCTGGGGAAGTGGAGCAGGGAAAGGGCTGTGCCAAAACCAACAGCAGTCTGGCGAGCTCTGTGTTTGCTGTCCTCCAAGACGCTGGCCATGGGGCAGATGGGCTCTGCCCTTTCCTTCACTGAGCATCCGGCTTGACCTGCCAGGTGCCTCTGCGGGCACTGGCACCACCACATCTGTCAGCAGGATGAAGGCTGGATTGTACCGTGCTTGCCTGCTCAGGCCAGTTAAATCTCACTAGCAGCAGCAGAGAGGATGAGGCAGCATGAACCTTATCAGCTGTGGTCCTTATTGGGCACCACAAACACAGGTCCCCATGGGGTGTGTACTCCAGGTATGGGTGTACCCAACCTCACTGCTGTTCTTTCCCCAACACTCCTGGCACACAGGCAAGGTCACACTACTGTGGATGTGTCAGCACAAGCCGCTGTCAGGCCTCTGTGCCACTGCATGGATGGAATGAATGGAAGTGATGGAAGGAGATGTCAATGGGCTGCAGGATCCCTCATGCAGCTCCCTCTGCACTTGAAAGAATGGATGCTGGGGAGTGTGGGCTCAGTGAGCTGCCAGCACTCAGAGCACCCTCAGACCACAGACTTCAGATGAGGTGTCCCAGTCCCAGGGTTTTCAGGGACTACACATGTCAGCATCTGAGGGAGAAATGACCCTGGGAAGCGAGTCTCCACACCAAGGAAGTGGGGAGAATCCCTCCTGTTTTGGGTGTGTTCAGTTAAACTGCAGATCACGAGTTCAGGCCTTCCAAGGTTTGAATGGAATCTGCATAATCCTGCAAGGTCAGGATTTTTTCTGTAGCAAATCCATTGGAGACAGTGAACTGCTCGCTAATGGGGATGGTTGGGGGGATGTTTGCTGGTGCCACAGTGGGGGTTTGGGCATGTGAGAAGAGGAGCAACAAGAGCAAGACCACCCTGTGCAGCCATGAAAACCTCCCTGTGAGCCAGGGCCAGGTGCTCAGTTTCTCTCTCAATTTTGGTCTTGGTAGAAAGGAATGGAGTGAAGTCACAGGGGCTGCACCCAGGCTGCGGCACAGACCCATCCAAGCAACAGAATTACATGGTAAGGCTGCCAGGGTGTCCTGATTTCACTTCACCAGGTCTGGCCTTCGGGGCTGTGATCCACTAGCCCCTGACCTGCAGCTGATCCAGCCCTTTGCCAGAGCTGCAGCATTTCCTGACCATCGCACAGGTGGTGCTTATTGTGTGGGATGCTTGCCTCAAATGATGCCTTTTGTGCAGGCTGGTTTTGCCCTATGGGATGGGGAACCTATGGGTCTCCCACCACTGAATCCGGGTGCATTTGGTAAGGAGGTCACAGCTGATGCTTGGCTCCCAGGTTTGGGTCTGTGCTGGTCTCAGCTGACTCACAGTGAGATGGGCCCTTCTTTCCATTGACCTGTTGGATCTTCTCACGTTGGCAGAGTGCAGTGAGACCATCACACACACACAGCTGAGAAATGAACAGTCAGCAAACATCAAATGAGCCATACTCTGGATTCAGGTCGTTAGGTGGATTTCTAAACTTAGCCCTTAAACTTACAGTGAAGAACCTCCATGCAAAGCTCCCATCCGCAGCACTCGACTTCAGAGGCGTTTATTTCTAGAGCTGGCAGAAACATTTCTCGCCTTTCAAAGGCTCCAATTATATCTTGGTGCTGGCTGGAGCCAGTGATCTTCACAGATGCCTTGTAGGGCTGTTGATGGGGACCACAGCTCCAACAGTGACAGGGGAATGGGAAGAGAGGTGTGGAGGCTGACACCCACCTATTGACCACAGAGACCATATAGGAACCCCCGTCAGCCTTGAGAGACACCTTAGTTAATACCCCAAAACAAGTGGTTTTTACTTCATGCCACAAAAGCAGGTTTACCTCTTGAGCGTGGGATTTGACTTTTCCATGCCTCTTCCTCCAAGGCTCAGCTTGATTCAGAAAGGGAGTCAACATTTATAGGGAGCTGGTCCGAACTAGTGAGGAGGAGGACTCTCTCAGGACTGATCTCAGTTGGGTTGCAGCTCAATGGTGTATTTGACTCCAGAGAGATCACAGATAACTAACTATACAGGAGTTCAGGCTGGGTTTTCTTGCATCACAAGATGTGGAGATAAAATCTTCTGATCTCTGAGACAGAAGGAAGATCTCCTTTCAGAAAGCATGAGGAGAAACCAAGTTCTGGAGGTGTTGAACCTCTACAGGGCTCTAGAAATGCAGAAGGATGTCAAAACCCCAACTTTCCTTCCATGCCAGAGTGGGCACCAGGGCGGCTGGAGCTGTTGGTGTTGTTTGGGGAAGGACTTGGGGAAAGCTCCCAGCAAAGCTTTCCGCCAGTTCATAACAGGCCAATATTCTACTGGAGCAACAGAGTTTGTGCATCACCTGGAAAACAGCTTTGTTCAAACAGGGCTTTTCTTCTGTTTTATTTTACCCCAGTACAGAGAAGGGTTCTGCTATGGTAAGCCACATTGACTACCTCCAGGCACAGGGATGCTCAGGTCAAAGCTCTGTTCATGTTACCATGGACCACCTTGAACCACGGCTGGTGGATGATGCCCAAAGCCAAGAGATGGGAGAAACAAACATGACAGAGAAATCCTGCAAGTCCCATTCTGACTTATTCTGGAGCAAGCTGCTATGTCCGTTGGTTAAAAGCCCCAGTGGGTGTGCCTGCCAGGAGAGCACCCTGAGCGCAGTGATTCACCTTTTTATTCCTGATGCTCATTAAAATGAGAATTGGCTGCTTACAGAATCATTACGCATCCAGCCGAATGCGTGAGCAGATTCCTGGCTCGCTGTGCTTTGGCAGCTGGGCCAGTCTGGCTGCAGGATATTACTCCTGACAGGGATACAAGCTCCCTTCAGTTCCTGGAATTCAGATTGTCCCACGGAGTGCTGATTAAGCAGTGCTTTCAACCTGCACCCAGGACAAAACCCTCGCCTGGTCCCTGTGCAGAGGCTGGGGGCTCGGCTGCTGGGTGGCAGTGGGAGCTGCAGTGGGTTTGCTCTGCCCAGGGAAACAACCACTCCAAGCCAATCTCAGATGCAAAGCTGTGCCGTTCATGGTGCTGTGGCAAACCCCCTCAAAACTCTCCATAGCACAGCCCCAGAGCCCTCCCCACCTCTGTGTGCTGCTGCTTCTCCCAGTCTGCCCAAACCACGTCCCCAGTCTGCCCAGTTGCGATTGCTGCTGTGTGTCCCCATCTGCCTCTCTAATCCTCTGGGAACGGAACCACCTTTACCAGCCTTACTAATGAGAGCTTTGATAGCTGGGGTTGAATGGAGGAGGCAGCCCTGGCATGTGTTGTCCCGGTGCGGTACAAAGGGCTGTTCTGCTGCCAGCCCTGGAGCTGGCGTTCACCTCTGCGT
This sequence comes from Agapornis canus, assembly GCA_036873685.1. Classification (NCBI taxonomy): domain Eukaryota; kingdom Metazoa; phylum Chordata; class Aves; order Psittaciformes; family Psittacidae; genus Agapornis; species Agapornis canus. Next base: position 11,108 of record JBAFWW010043434.1, read on the forward strand.
ATGTGAACATGAACTAGGGGTGTTGGTAGGACTGGCAAACTGGGGATGGTGCTTTGCCTGGCACCTGCAGAGAGGTGGCTGGTGTTTGGGGTGGTCTGGTGCTGGGAAGGGGAAGCTGAGCTCGTTGAACACTACACAGCCTGGGAAGCTGGTGGGCTCTGGCAGCAATCCTGACATCCTGTCTTGACCAGCAACAACATCCTCAGCCCCACAGTTCATGGGGTGCTGCTGCCTTCTGCACTAAGGGTCCCCTCCTGAGGCACCACAGAGGGAATGCAGATGCCTCAGCAGTGGTTTCCCTGTCTCCTCCCTGTCTCCTCTCTCCCCAGGTTGGGGGGGAGCGGATGGGAATATCCTTTGGCACACATCTCCAGCCATTCCCTGGGGGCTGCAGCATCTTGAGTTAATTTATGGGCAAGCAGGTGCCAGGAAAAATATACACAGGGGACTGTTTCAGCAGAGGTTCACAATAGGGTGAGGCTGTGTTAAAAGAGCACATCAGCTCAGCACCTGGGCACCGTTCCTGCTCCATGCTTGGGTCTGCTCCTCTCTGAGCTCCTGGCTGGCTCCTGCTGCACAGCGGGTCTCTGGGGCACTGGGTGCAGCGGATCAGGCTCTGGACTTGCTGTCAGTCCCAGCAGGGGCCAGGAGTTGCGTGCCTGGGACCCTTGTCCCAGTCAAACCAGTGAGGACAAGAAGCTGCTGCTGTGGGACTGCCTTCTCCTCCTTGTACCATCCTGGTAGCCTGCCTGTGTCCCTCTCTGAGGAACAGCTTTTCCCTGGGCATGTTCTGGCTTCAGCTCCATGTCTCTATCTCTGTGCCTCCTGCCCACTCAGGAGAGGGAGTTTGGCCTTGGTGCTCCCCTTCATGCAATCAAAAAGCCAAGTCCTGGCTCCAAACCCACCTGTGCCCTGGTGAACCCAGTAAGCACCTTGCTATCTGTGGCCTCTTGGCATGGGGGGATGATGGCAGCGAGCCCCACTGCAGCTCACACGTGGACACTCACACTAAGTGCAGAGGTAGGAGAAAGAGACGTGAGGGGCATTGCAAGCAGCCCCTCCAGCCTGCCGGGCCCACCTTTCTGTGACCTGGAACGAGACCGCTTGGGATGCTGTAGGGAACACACCTGATGCTGCAGGATTGTCCGCGGCTTTCAGACTCGTGCAGACACTGAGGACACCAGCGCAAGCCTGAGGCAGCACAGCGGAGGAAGGGCTCTTTTCCCCTGCGGTACCTTAGGCTGGGCATGGCCAGGGAAAAAACCCTGCTCCGTTCTCTGTAGCTGCCGCTCAGATGCAGCCGTCGGGGAGGGTGGTGAGGAGGTGACAGAGCTGTGCATGTCCCAGAGCAGGTTAAACTCCCATCCAGCAGCAAACGCCCTTCGCTGTCTGATGGACGGGTGGGCTGGGCTTTGCTCGCTCCCCCCCGCCAGCATCGTGCAGGGCTCGGTGCTGCTGCCAGCCCACCCGTGTGCGGAGGCACCCGGCAGCCTATAAGTGCCCTGGAGCGGGGCTCCTTCCGCACTTGATGACCCGCTCCGGGGGCACTCAGGATGCATCAGGCGCTGCAGCGAGCTGCCCACCGGGGCTAAGCTAAACCTCCTCTTGCAGCCGCCACCGCAGGTTGGTCGGGAAGGGCAACCCCACCGGCTGCCGGCGTCGGGCTCTGCTCAGCCCTCAAGGTATGTGTTAGGAGCACAGCCTCCCCGCGGCTCCGAGGAAGGCTGGCAGGGATGCTGGGAAGTGCCAGGCAGCCGTCGGCCGACAGACGGGGGAATATTTCATTCATTCATTTCCTTTCTTTTAGAACTCCTTTTAGGAAAGCAGAAAATTCTGCTTTTGGCACTGATTTGTCTTCCCCTGAGGAAAGGAATCGTTAGAATTTCTTACTGGTGAAGGATTTTGCCGTGCATTTCTTTATCTAGATGAGATTTCTGTTTGTGCTGGGGATTTATTCAACTAAGTTATAGGGCAGGAGGCTGCAGCGAGTTTCTCAGCAGGATCCTATTTAACCGCTGCCTGACAGGTTTGTGCAAAGGCTGAAAAGATGGGGGAGGTTTTGTACTGATTTTACTCTTTAAGGGAAACAACAAGCAAACAGCTCCCCAGGCATCTCCCTGCCGGTGCTGGGGAATTCGCTGCCATGAGCGATGGCATTGAGGAGATTGATTTAAAAAAGGAAAAGGGGAAGCGGGGTTTGCAAACCTGAGCGGTGCCTGCGCTGGTTTCCCTCCTAGACCCACGTGCTGGCCGCAGGGACCGGTGACCTGCCTTGGCTCTGTGCAGGAGCAGAAAGCCACTGGCCCATCCGGCCAGCGGGGCTAGCATGACCGTGCTCCACTTGCCGCTGCTCCTCACTGCCGTGGGCTTCTGGATGCCACAAGAGTCCAGCTCCCGGCTGCTGCCCAACGACACCGAGCCCCTGTTCCCTGCCGGGGGCAGAGCCACGGGGCTGCTGTGGGGCGCGGGGGTCCCCCGGGGCCACCCGAAGCGGTTCCTCTCCCGCCGCGACATGAGCCTGATTTTGGATTACCACAACCAAGTGCGGGCGCAGGTGTCCCCCCCTGCTGCCAACATGGAGTACATGGTGAGTCCGGCTCCACTGGAGTATCTCTGGGTCCTTGGTGGGGTCAAGGGGCTCACCTGGGATGTGGTTAGGGATGGAGCACCCGCACATGGGGATGGCAGGGTTTGTGGCTATCATCTGTCCTGGGGGATGTTGCATGTCCCTGGTGCAGGGCAGACACATGCAGTCTCTGTGCGGGAGGGATGGAGTCCTAATCGGGTGAAGTGTCTACCCAGGGGCAGATTTAGGTCCCCTGGTCCCATTGATTGGCACATCTGGGAGCTTCCCAGCTCTGGGATGGCTGCCCCTGGGCTTTTTCCATCCTGATGTGGCTTTTGGACACTGATGGGTGCTCCTTGAGCACAGCAGAGTGGGTTTCTCCTCTTCCCTTCTCTGGGCAGCCAAAATCCCTGCCTGCCCTTTTCCTTTCCTCCTGGCCAGGTCTGGGATGAGCGGCTGGCCAGGGCAGCTGAGGCATGGGCTGCGCGCTGCCTGTGGGACCACGGCCCCCCCGAGCTGATGAAATACATGGGGCAGAACCTCTTCATCCACTCGGGCAGGTGAGTGCTCCGCGGGCAGAGCGGGCTCCAGGAACCCCCACACCCTGCGATGCTGGAGGAGGAGGAGCAGCAGCCACCCCTTGGTCAAGGAGCAGGGAAGCTCCGAGCTGGAGGTGCAAAGGACTGAGAAGCAACCAGGGGCACATCAAGGCCCCCGTATTGGGGATGGGGGCTCCAGCTCTTGCAGAAGGGTAAATACAGGAAACCAGAGGTGCTCACTTCTCACTGGGAGAATGGCATCGATTCCCTGTCTGTCTGGCACATGGACCAGGGGGATGCAGGTCCTGGATCTCCACCATGAAACTGAGCACTCAGGGGCCTCAAGTGAGGGTTGTGTGCCCACCAGTTCCACAAGTGGACTTGGCACAAGGATGTCATTGCTCCCTTCTCACTAGGAATGCTAAGACCCTCTCCCCATTCCTCAAAGCGGAGCCTTCCCCTTCTTCTCCATCACCCATGAGGGGGAGGAGGTCCACCTTACCCGCAGCACCTTTTGCAGGTCCACCTCCGTCATCAACATGGTGAAATCCTGGCACCAGGAGAAGCAGCACTACTCCTTCCCGCACCCCCACGAGTGCAACCCCCGCTGCCCCTCCAAATGCAGCGGCTCTGTCTGCAGCCACTACACGCAGGTGAGCCCCGGTGCAGTGAGCAGAGCTGGGATCCGGGATGGAATCCTGGCAGCAGGGCTGGCAGCAGGCACTGTGCCTGCTGGAATGGTGCAGGCATGAATCCTGTCTGTGATGGAGCAGCTTCACAGCACCCAGCTGTGCCAGCAACCTGGAATGCAGCTCCTTCATCCCCTGGCACATCCCCCAGCAGCCTGGCCAGCACAAGGCGGAAAACCTCCCTCTGCTTCCCAGTGTTAATCCCTAAATACCTCCTCTGCATGGCTCCAACCTTTACCTGAGCATCTGCATCCCTGTGCAGCTCATCCATGGGGATGCTCAGGGACACTCTGAGATGCAAATGGACTTTTTTAAGGAAGAAATTCAGCCTGGAGAGGCTTTAGGAGGAGCTTCTGGTGCTGTTTGCTCTCCGTGTGTTCAGGGTGAGCTGCTGGCTGTGATTCAGGGTGACATTTGGGATCTACTTTGGGTAAATCAGAGAACTGACCCAGACTCTGCTGCTCATTGGAGTGAGCAGGGGGCAGAGGGGCTGCAGACAGAAGATGGACAGCAAAAGGTCACTCTCTGGTGACAAAGCGTTCCCTATAATGGGCACAGAATCCAACCCAAGGAATTTGCTAGGCAGGATGCAATTCCCTGGTGGGACACAGCCCTGCGCTGTGGTCCTGGGGTGATGGATGTGGGATGCTTGGGTGGATGGGCACTGATAGCTCCTGCTCTCCATCCTGGCACAGATGGTGTGGGCATCCTCCAGCCGCCTGGGCTGTGCCCTCAGCACATGCACCAACGTACGTGTGTGGGGCAGCACGCTGCGGCACGCCGTCCTCCTCGTCTGCAACTACGCCTTCAAGTGAGTGCATGGAGGGAACCCCCCCCTGACACCCTCACTCCGGTGCTGGCGGTGATGATGCTCAGAGGTGATGCTCAGAGGTGATGCTCTCCTCTCTTTTTAGGGGCAACTGGCAGGGTGAAGTGCCATACAAGGTGGGGAAGCCGTGCTCAGCCTGCCCCCCAGCCTATGGCGGGGGCTGCTTCAACAACATGTGCTTCACCGGACTCAAATCCAACCACGTCAGTTGATTCTAGGGCTGCAGCCCTATGAACAGCCTCTAGGAACAGGGATGGGGTGAACCGGAATTAGTTGTAACACTGATCCCCCCCAGCATCCCGGCTGCCCAACCTGCTTCATCCCTAGTGTAGAAAACTGCTTTTATAAGATCAGATCATCATTTTTAGCATATTATATACTATTGTATATTATATATTTATATATTATATAAAATATTATATATTTTAGCATTTATAATTATTAGCATATACATATGTTCCAGCAGCACTTGTGTTTTCTGGCTGCTTTCCGCTTTGTGGGAAATAGGAATGGTTCAGGTCCCTGTTTCCTGAGATAGGGATGGTTTGAGGGTGTGTGGAGGGAGCAGCACTGGCTGGTGTGGTCCCTGCTCTGCAGGCTTGGGGGGCTTTCCCCAGTGCCCCTGACCCATGCTAAGGCAGAGGCGGCTGTAGGTGAATATCAATATGCTGCCCTTGAGGTGAGCAGCTGGAGAAGTGGGGATCCCCAGGTGTGTCCCACCTCCATGGCACACATCCCCACACCATCCCACTGCCCTACCTCACCCCCAGCATCACTGAGCACCCCGTTATCCACATCCCCTCCCTCCCTAGGACCTCTCGTCACTCAGCAAACCCAGGGATCGCCAAATTCCCAGGCCTTGCCTGTGATTCCTGCGATGCAGCTCACTGTGTCCCAGCAGCCCTCTTCTCACTTGCTCTGCTTCAATGCATGCTCCTTCGGGATTCCCAATATATTTGGTATCATCCCAGCAACACCTCTTGCACATGGCCCTGCTTGTCTCAGCATGGAGTCACTGATGGCACAAGGAACATCCATGAGGGGCTGTGGAACCCTACAGGTCCCCTCAGTTTGGGAAGCAGAGAGAAACGGGAAGGAGCTGTGACTGCCCCGTGCCCCGGTGCTGTTCTCAGGGTACCACACTGCATCCCACTGCAGCATCCCCGCTCTCCCCATCCCCAAGCGACCCCTCTTGTTCCACATGGAGTGGACAAGCCCTGTCTCATGTCTGGGGCATTTTATCTCCTGTGCTTTGTTCAAGCTCTACTCTGCCTATGCCAGCCCCACAGCTCATCCCACAGCCCCTGGTCCCCCAGGTGGTGCTTGCCCCTTGCCCATGGGCAGGCTCAGCTGTGCTTTCCCCATCACGGGTGGGCTATGGCACAAAACTGGCAGCACCCAGGATGCTGCGGATTCATATCTGGCTTCCCTGTCCCCCTGCAGCCAGGGATGAATCCCAGCCCATCGCCTGCCCTGGCCTTGACACCGGGGGGAAACGGGAGCCCCAAAAGAGTCCAGTAAAAGTCATGTTTGAGTTTCTAGCTTGGCAGCAGTTACTATAGCTACAGCAACGGCACCTTGCAGATTGGTTTCCATAAGAGCTTGGTTACTATTTAACATCTCCACCCACATTAGCCCTGATTAAGCGAATCAATAAGATAACAGGAGAGGCAGGTTTTCTCGCCCTGCCTCTCCACGCTCCCTCCTGCCTTCACCTCGCTCCTTAGTGAAAGACATTTCTATTTATTTATTTAGATTTCTTTTTATTCCTCTGCCTCCTCGGGTTTTTCTGCCCCAAGTCCCCATAGCAGTAGCCGGCGAGACATGGTCAATGTAAGCACCCAGCTAAGCGCTAAGATGGAGGCTCCATATGGTGAGTACAGCGTTCCCATCGCCCGCGCTGCCGTCCCGGCGTCGTTCGTGGGAAGCGGGGCTGGGAATTTGCAGCAGCCCCCGGCCCCACATCCCGGCCCCACCGCGCTGCCCGGCCCCCACCACCTCAGGTGATGGAGGCCAGAAAAGGGTCCCCAATTGACCTTTCTATCGTATAAATACATATCCATCCCCGTGCTTTCTCTCTTTCCCTGTGCTTGGCTCAGAGAGGGAGGCACGTGTGCGAGGGAGCAGCGCTGGCGCAAGGGGCTGCTGCAGGCAGGGCTCGCTTGCAGCACAAGAGGAAGCAGTTTCGAGAGGAGGTGACACTGCCTTAGGACACGCAGCCAGCCCCGGTGCAAAGGCTGTGGTGCCCGTGGCATGCCAGGGCTGTGTGAGCGGGCACAGCGGGTGCCTGCCAGTGCTGCTGCTGCTCTCACCCAGGGCTGGGGCTGGGCAGGCTCCCAGCAGGGAGTGGAGCACCTGGATGAACAGCAGCTCCAGTGTCTGTGGTACAGGGCAGCAGGCAGGGAGCCTGGCTGCAGGGAGATGCACACCAGTCCTGTGCCCCTGCTCCCTGCACAGCACAGGAGGTACCAGTGTGGGACAGCCCGGTGCCACCGCTCTTGTTGGCTGTGCTAGATGCCTTCTGCCAACAAACATGGGCACCAGGGGACAGGTCCTCCTGTCCCAGGCTGTCACCAGATCACTGTTATCCTCAGGATGGGTTCAAATGTGCCCATGCTACAGCTTACCTGCACAGCAAGGGGCTGGGGCTGGGTCCGTGTAATCCAGGAACCCCAGTTCCCTGGGCATGGCCAGCATGTGGAGGAAGGCCTCAGCAAACAAGGGCTCACAGTTGTGACGTTCTCCGTCATCCTCATGGCTCTCCATCACATCCTCATGGCTCTCCATCATTTCCTGGTGGCTCTCCGTCATTTCCTGGTGGCTCTCCATCACTTCCTTGTGGCTCTCCATCACACCCCATGGCTCTCCATGCTCGTACCTTGCCTCTCCTCACTGCATTTTTCATGTCCTGCTCCCCTTCTCCTTTACCACACCTCAGTCACGAGCACACACAGCCCCAGCAGCCCACACTCAGCCAGGTTCCAGGAGGGTTTGTGGGACTCCCAGGCCACCTCCTCGCACTTTGCCCATGGCCCTGTTCTGGGTGGTGCCTTCTCTTGCTCCGCACTGCAGCCTCCTGTGGGTGCCACCTCCAGCCCTAAGCCCCAGGGTGCAAACCCAACCTCCTTTCTGTAGTGAACAACAGGCTGTGCCTGACAGATGCAGTGCAAGGAGCTGAACAAGCTCTTTAATCACTTACAATTAAGTTACTCTGCCCACTTGTAGCTGGCTCCAATGTGAGCACAGCCACTTGCCTGCCCTGGCACACCAGTGACCTCAAGCACAGGCAGGCACACATTGCCACTGTTTTGTCCTGAGTGTTGCAGTTTGTAGCCCTGAGCTACGGGGCAGGAGCAGGCAGGGCAGGGAACCGCAGGGTAGCTGGAGAAGAGGCAGTGCACATCCCACCATCTGCTCCCATGGCCAAACAAAGCCATGAGGCTGCTGCCTGCGAGCTCGTCATGGAGCTGAGCCTGGGGCCTTGCAAGGGGGAAGAGAGAAAAATAAGAAGAATAGGAAAGCAAGAAGGGCCTCCCAGAGCAGAGGGGGAGGAAGCTCAGTGTTGGCAGAAGGAGGGGAGTCCTCGTAAATAAAACGGGTGAAAAAGTTATCCAAATAGAGGCGAGGAAGGGCTGGGGACTGGGCAGAGCCTGGCAGTGCTGCAGGGCTGGGCTGTGTGGCAGGGTGGGCACAGCAGCTGGATGCGCCATGGGGCTGATGGCAAAGTGGTGGCCAAGGCCTTTCCAGGGTCACTGGGGAGGTTATTCTCTTGGAAGCAATGGGATGCTGCAGGCAGTGGTGGTGTGCCGAGTTCCACCAGTGCAGCCAGCCCCAGCCAGCCCTAGGGCACTGCTGGGGCTCAGCTGATGGCACACACCACATCCACAGGATGAGCCTTCAGCCTTGGAGGGGTCATTTTCAGTTTCCTTTGACAGACAGAAAGACTTCCTGAGTTTTCTGTCTCCCCATCTATGAGGGGCTTCAGCATTTCAGTATCTGTTCGAAGCCAGGGTTATATTAAGGGGGAAGCTGGGTACTGGCACTTGGCCTCAGGACAGCAAGTGGATCTAGCCTGCTTTTTACAGCAGTGGCATTGATAAGATCAGAGTGGGGCATCCACCCACTGCAACTCCTTCAACCCTCCCCATCCATCCCTGCCCCGGCCTGCCTGCAGCATTCCCCCCAAACCCTACCTTGGAGGCAGTGGTTTCTCTCCCATCAGACCTGTGCCTGGTGTAAAGGATTTGGAGGATGCTCTGCTGGAAAGGGCTCCTCCCGGCGCACTGGTGCTAAATCTCCAGGGGAGGCTGCAAATGAGTCTGTAAGAGGGCAGGGTATGGAAAAGGTGTAAGGGGCAGCAGGTTGGTAATGAGACCCCAGCTCCACCTTAGTCCTTCGAATGAGACTTGGGCGCAATCCTGGCAACTTCCTTCAACCCCAGCATGGGCAGCACCTCTCCTTTGTATACTGGAAGTGTCTCAGAGCCAGGGACCCCCGGGGCCGGTGGTTACAGCAGGGCCAGCTCAGGAAAGCAGCTTTGGGAATCAGCCGTCAGCTGCTTGGGCAGTTTGGTTGGATGTGGGGAGCAGCTTCAGCTGAAGAACAAGAGGAGGAACAAGTTCTGAGGAGTTTTACTTTTCACTGTGAGGCAGCTATTTCTCATTAACAAATTGATCTAATTATAGCTTTACACTAGCTACTACCCAAACGGAGCTTCCCCCCCTCTTGATTTCTCATGTCAGCTGCTATTTAATGCCTCTGTTTACTCCTTGTGCTTTATGTCCATGGCACAGAGGCCATCAGGGACTCATAAGTTTTGGGATACCCGCACAGGCCCTTCCCTGTGCCCACTCCTACCATCCCCACTGGCTCTTAGTGGTGCCTATAACACTGGCAGGGTCAGCACTTACCAGGGCAAGAAACAGCTGAGCAGGGTCTTCCTGCACCCAGAAATAAGCTCTGGCATTCAGATGGGATGCAAAAGGAACAATCACTGCTTTAGCTGCCTCGGCTTGATCCTGAGGCTTGGGGAAGAGCAGGGGATGCTCCGCATCGCTGGGAGCTGCAGCGGTGCTGCTCAGCGTCAAGCCAGTGACTGCGGCTGTATGCAGGGCTGCGACTTCCACCACAGCGGGGCAGCAGTCTCAGCCCAGCGCTCACCAGGCAGCAGCACTCCCGGGGCTGCGGCTTCACTGGGAAACACGATGGCGCTTTCCAATGGGAGCGAGCACAGAGGGCTGGGGTGAGCTCCAGCTCCGGGGGGTGAGCAGCACGAGGCCTGGGAAGCGGCTGGTGTAGGTGTGCGGGTCAGACGGGCTCGGTTGGTCCTCTGCTGACGTTTCTCACACGGCATTAAAACGATGTTCGTCTAAAGCGAGCGCAAAGGGGTGGTGAGCGATGGTGGTCCCGCAGGCAGCAAGGTCCCGGGGATCTGCTTGGAAATACAGCAGTATTTGAAGTGGGATCATGGCCAGCAGCGGGCGCAGGCAGAGCCAAGGGGTACCTGGAGCAGAGGGGTCACCTACAAGTGTCTCTGTGGTGGGCTTGGGGTTAGAGCAGGGCAAAGACTGCGAAAAAACATCCGTGACTGTTTGTGTTCAGGCTCCCCCTCTGTTTGCTTTCCTCAAACATTGGAGCAAACAACGTTCCTGGCAGAAACATTTGTGGAAAGAGCAAATGTTGCAGAATTTCACGAAAGGCAAATTTCAAGGCAGTGGCTGTATCATGAACCCAGGGCTGATGGCTCTGAGCTGGGCAGAGGCACCACATTCCCACTGGGGCCTCTGAGCAAAGCCAGGTCCCAGAAGCAATTACCCTCAAGGAACGAGCCCCATCCAAATGTCAGCCTGAGCATCAGCAGAATTTATCCAGCAAACCCCTTCAGGAAAGACTATCGATGTCAGTCAGAATCTAACAGTGGGCTCTGCATGATGCGCTGAAGCAGCTCCACACAGAGCAAGTGGCTGTAGAAAGACACCAGTAGCTGAGGAGCAGCTGGATCCTGGCTCCAAAAAGCTGAAGTGCCCACAAGGCAGGACTGGACTCTCTACCCCAAAATGCTGCAGCCACTGGAGGGGCTCTGGCTACATCCCCATGGCACCAGGAGCCCCAGTGCTGAGGGGTGGATGGGGACCTGGGAACCATCACCGTGGGCTCATGCCCTCTGAGCCTCCAGCACCAAGTGTCCCTGTAGGCTCAGCCAGTGCTGGCATCTTCTGTTGGGAAGAGGACTGGAGGTGGTGAATGGGTGATACTGTGTGCCTCCTGCTGCGGGTCACCACGCATGGACCATCTCCTCTGCAATGGGAGCCCTGACACATTCTCCTTCCCTGCACAACCAAGCTGTTTTGATGCCCTGATTTTCATCACAGCTCTACAGACCTCTGACCATGCTCATCCCACCGCAGGCTGCCTTTGCTGTTCCTTTGCCCATCCACCCCAAACCCCTCTGCCAGGGTAGGTGGCTCAGCTCCTGCCACCAAGCATGGGGCACCCGAAGTCACCACCATGGGATCAGTGGGCACCTTTCACCTGCCTCTGCATCAGAAACCTTTTCTGGCCATGGGTGTGTGAGATTTCATAGGCGATAACCCCTGGGAAAGTGGGAAGTGCAAGGAGAGTCATACACTCAGCTTCCTGGCGTGGCCCAACGCTCTGCTCAGGAGAGCCAATGTCAACAGATAGACCTGAAGGAAGGAGCAAAACCAAATACATGAGCACTTCGCCGAACAAGAGCTGTAAAACCTGCACAAACCTGAACAAGTGCCACAACACTCTTTTATACAGTCAGAATCAATAGTCAAGCCCACTCAAGGTGTTTGCTGACACATAAACGACAGCTACCATGCTGCATTTATGGCCCAGTGCCGCTCCTCCTGCTCCATTCAGCCACTGCTCTCCCCACCTCTGCTCCAAGGGGAGGCTCAGCATTTTGCTGCATGGTCCCCAAAGCCTTGATACCCCATGATAAGAAGCTGCTGCTCATCTGCAGTGTGCCGGCCTGCCTTGGTTTCCAACTGGCCGGGCAGGCCCTGCATCCCACCGCATCATCAGGATGGGGTCCATCCCACTGCCAGCTCAGCTTGGGAAGAGGACGCACTGATGCTAATGTCACCTAAGGAAATTTGGCCATGGGCTGTGAGGCTGGGCAGGATGTAAGGTTAATGGATAGGGCAACACTGTGGGGCTCAGTAGGGAGCATAAAATAACAACTGCCCCATGGAAGAAAGCCCTGCCTATGCTGCAGGCCCCCATCCAGCAAGCTGTGTGGCCTCTCGCTTGCAGCCACCATGGCACATGAGCAGGTCCTGCCCCAAGGGTGATCAGACTCAGCCAGATTGAGGTGCCCCAGCAGGAAGGAGCAGAGAGGGCACTGATGGCTGCTCAAGGGGAACAGCCATCATCAGGGTAAAGACAGCACTGGGAAATGAAGGGTGGAATAAGGAACAGGAGGGACAAGGGGACAAAGAGCCAGGCTTCAGATCCACAGCCTGGCTGCTTCCCTCCCTAGAGTCTGCTGCCATCAGGGACCAAATGGTGGTGGAATGGAGGTGGTAGCTTTGCCGCCCCATGGATACCCTGGTGGAAGCAGAGGCGGGTGCTGCCCACAGCTCATCCATGGGTGTGCTCAGGGACTGCCACTGTCTGAGAGAGAGACTGCTGACCTGGGTGTGTTTCCATGCTACAGGCACTGAAACCTGTATGGAAACAGAGGGGTGAAGGGAGGTGTCATGGGATTACGCACAGTTCAACCCCAGCCCTGCCATCGATGCTGCTCCGGCTCCATGTAGGCAAGCTGGGCATCAGCACACCCCTTCCCTGGGCATGGTGCCCAGTATGGACTTATGGTCATTCCCCATCCCTGACTCACCAGGAGTCTTCCAGCAGCTGCCAGCTGCATGCATTCCAAATCAATGTGAATGCACCACAGGCAGCCCTGGGTGGGCGCTGCAGAGATGGGACAGGAATGGTTTAGCTCCACTAGGCTTACACCTTTGAGATGGTGCTCAGGATCCATTCCAATGTTTCTGTATGGCAGGAACGAGTTCTCTCCTCCTTAGCACAGTGAAGGCAGAGCTGGGCTTCATGGGAGTAAAGCCATTCAAGGAGGAAGGAAAGGGCAGGAAAATGGGTGTTTCAGATGGGGTAGGCCCAGAGAGGGTTCTTCTGGGTGCAGAGGCCATGCTCGCTCCTGGCCATGGTTGGGGCACAGGGCTGCATTGCCAAGGTGCACAGTTCTCCCTTCCAGCAGTCAATGTCTCGCTCAGTGCCTGTGAAAACCCAGTGAAGTGCCACACTAATCTTATACCTAGTTTTCCTCCTTCAGGCCAAGCAGGGCCCCATGTGCTGGCAAACACACTCCCTGCAGAGGAGAAACACGTCTGTGGGACAAAACTCAGTGATGCCCAAAGACAGAGAGCACCAGGCACACAGCTCCCTCTGCCACCCCGCTTCATCCCCGCATCCCCATCCCTGACTGTTATGATGGTGTCTGGGAGGGACAACAAAGGTCGTTTCTCAAGGATATGGTGCTCTGGGTATTTATATAGAAACACTTTAAAGTGAAAGCAGGCAGCCTCTCCCCAGGAGGGAGTCAGACCTGCTCCTGCTGTTAAACACACCCAGGCATGCTTTCTGGAGCAGCCTCCTGAGCTGCCCTGCACAAACCCAGCAGCAGGCCTGAGGCCAGGGTGAGGGCACCTCAGAAAGGTGGTCCAGAAAGCAGCCTGCGGGTACCAGCAGCAGGGCACAGACCCAGAGCCACCTTATAATTCCCCTCCGGGTAGTAGCCAGAAGCCTTAAAACCTGCGGCTCTGCCGCAGGAACTCCTGCTCCCCATCAAATCTCATTGTGACCAGCATTAAGGGATTAGCCGGTCCCTGCCGCCACACCATAGCCAGCTCTGGGCATGGCTCGTGCCCTGCTGCCCACGGGGGGCTCGCTGGCTGCACGGCCCCATCCCAGGGCGAGACTGCCCTAGCTCTGCCCGCAGAGAAGATGAATGGCAGCACATACAACCTGCTCCAGGAAACACCAGGTACCAACTCTGCTCCCGCTGGCACTCACAGCACGTAGAGAAGTAGCTGCAGAGGCTACTTGTGAATGAAGGGCATTGGCAACCCCCGGGGTCTCCAGTGGGGTTTCAGAGCACCAAAATATGCTAATCCCCCGCATACGTATTGCTGGTCCCCATCCATGGGGACCCCAATGTCCCTGGTTTCTGTTTTGCTTTGTGGGTGGTGATGGCTGTTGTCCCCAGGCTCTATTCTAAGGCTCTTGAGGGAGATATCCCAACTTGTGAGCATGGTGGGGTGGGTGCTGGGACAACTGGGGGGAAGAGATGGTGGAGACAGACTGGTGTTCCACAGACACCCTGGCTGTGTCATTTGGGAAATGAATTGGTTGTTCTCAGTTCAGTTCCCGGTGCCTGTCATCACTGCCTTAGCAGGCCCAGGGATGTGCCCTGCCAACCTCCAGCACAGCTTCTGATCCTGCCCTTTTACTGCCTTAGCTCCTTAGTCAGAGGTGTGCAGTGGGGCTTACCCAGCCCTCATAATCAAAGATAAAAGCAACTAAAACAGTTTCAGTTCTGGCTGCACAGAGCCCTTACAGAAAAGGTCTTTTTGGGTCCCACTCCAGCTCAAGTCCCCTACCAGCCAGCTCCCACAGGGACCACAGCGAGGAAGCTGGCTGGACCCAGGGTGCTGCCAGGACCTCTGCAGGCACTTGGACATGTTTGGTGAATCCCAAACCCTGGAATCCTAGAACCTCATCCACAAAACACCCCAACAGCCCCGTGGGGCACAGCAAAAACCCTGGGGGTCTTCTTGCTTGAGCAATCCCCCCAAGCAAGGCTTGTCCTGACAATGGGGTTTGTGGCTCCTGTGGCAGTCTGCATCCCAAATCACCATCCCGTGGGATGAACTCTCCACAGCAGCAACCCATAGGGAGCCACGTGCTGAGAGCTGCTCCCAGCAAATTCCTGTGCTCTTTATCAGTGGCGATTGATTTAGAAAAGTTCATGGCTGCTGTGTTGATTGGTTTACTAAGAAATGGATCATTTCCTCAAATGATGTAGTTTATGGTCATAATATATTTTAATTTCTTTATGATACGAGAGGCCAATGGCACTGGGCCTTCCAAGAATGTAAAGGGATAAATAATAGTGTTATCCTGTCTTGGAGACATAGGTCAAATGCTCAGAGGCTAATTAGTCGTTAGCTATGTTGTTTGTTAGCTGGGAGCCAGGCAGCCGGCACTGCAGTGTCGTGCCTATGTGTGATCTTCTCCCCTCCCCATACACCAAACCTTGCCTGTAGAAAGCTCCCCTGTTCCCATACCTTGCTTGCTGCTGTGTGTTTCTGTGGCACTACAGGATGCTCTGTTGCACGGGAGGTGCTGTGGTGACCATGGGTTGCAGGGGTATGAAGCTGCTGTGGACATGAAGCTCCAGGGTGCTACTTCGCCCCCACTTACCCCTCTGGCACTCGGTGTGCTCTGGTGTTTCTCCTGTGGAGAAAAAGCATTTAGCACTTACTTGTTTTCTTCTGACCCCAGAAACCAGAATCTCTCCAATTTTAACTTACCACTCCTTGCTTTCCTATTTTTCCCGCAAGCCCAGCCTGCCTTCCCCAGTTCAGACCTGACCAGTGCTCCCACCTCCAGCAACCTTACACCTTCCTCATGCTGCCTCCCACCCCGCTCCTGAGACGCTCCCCCAAAGTTTATCTTCCCACCCAGGATGACTTTTCCATCAGGAAGATGCTTTTTGCCCTTGAGGAGCACTTGACTTTCCCTCGTTTGGGGACACAGGCTCAGACTTGCCCCACTGAACAAGCTTTCCACACCCCCAGAACCTTTGCAGTCCTTTGCCTTCATTTCTAGTGAGGGCTGATGCTGAGATCCCCAGCAGTGACTGGGGCTCAGTCCCCATCTCAGCTCGCTGCAGCATCCATATTTGCAAGCAAGAGAAAAGCAGCTTTAAAAAGAAAGGTAAAACTTGCCTTGTTGATTTTAGCTGTTCTCCACCCCTTGCTTCACCAGCTGGAACGATTTGGGGCTGTTTCATTTATGGGTAATGAATGTAGAAGTCAATGAAACCTAAATCCCTTGCAAGAGGGATGACAGGGGTGAAGGGAGAGGATCTCTTAACTGCCAAATTGGGTGCTCTGTAGGGCTTTTTCTCTGGGAAGTTATAAGATCACTTCTGTTACAAAGGCATTACATTGATCTGCTAAACAATTCCAGATGTGGGCTGCTGAGATCCCTGGCACACTGAACATGTGAGCTGATGAGGCATGGGAAGCCATAGGTGCTTGTTGCTAGCAGCAAACCCTCTCCAGTACTGCTGCTTCCCTGTGGCTTCTGCTGTCCCATTTAAACTGGGCTTAAATGGCTGGATTCAAGCTGAGCATCTGCCAGTGCAGTGAACCTGAAACAGCACGTGGCAAAGTCAGAGTTTTCCCAGGTTTCCTCCCACATAGGCAAGAGGGTGTTTCACTGAGAAGTGCTGGATTGTGGTTTGGATGGAGCATGGTGCTCGCTTTACTGGTTTAGGTGAGGCAAGAGGGATCAGCAGTTGGAGCTATAGCTTAGGATGAGTTACAAATGAGTTACCATTACAGGGTAATGAATCAACAGTTCCTCTTCCTTGCTTGGTCTGAGAACAGTTCACTCTTACTCTCCTGGCAAAGCAACAGCTCCCAAAGAGTAATTACTTCCTCAAATGCTCAAAGCCTTTGTTAGGCAAGATAATAAACCCCTTTCTGGTCCTGGGAGGAAAGCAATGCACAGTGTTATCAATAATATACCAGAATGGTCTGGCTGTCCTCATGTTTGTAGTTCTTTTCCTAATGCTTTTACATACCAGCTTTTTATTTTAGCTCCAGTAACTACCTCCAGCTCAGCATTCATCCCAGCTTTGGCTAAAACGCACACATTGCTTTTGGAGAGGAGTCCAAGCAACCTCCTTTGAAGTATGTCTTTCCCCATGTCCAAAAACTGCCTTGATTCTCCATATGGTGACTTTATATCCTGGGGGCAGTTTTGGTTGGCTTGGCCACTTACTGACAGATTTGGCATTGGTGAGGAATACCTGAGGTTGTGGGGAAGGTGCTGGGGAGCTCAGGGTACCACTGCATGTCACAAGCTCACCAGTGACAGCATGGCTGAGGTCTGCTCAGGCATCGTCTGTCCTGGACATTGCCCCCAGCTCCAAGCAGCTTCTGTGCCAACCACAGCACTGGGGAAAATGACTCCCCAAGAGTGATCTGGTTTTGCCCAGGAAGATGAAATACCTGGGTCTTCCCTTGGGAACCAGGTCTGGCACATGGCTGTGGTCACCTCCTGCCTCTCAGAGCTGGATCTTTTTGATCCATGTCCCTGGATGCAGGTGGTGGGTCTTACCGGATCACCTCCACAAGGTGCTTTGCTGGGGCAGGGACATGTTCTGTGAGGCTGGTGAGGGGCAAACAGACCCTGAACAGCTTCTGCTGAATCATCAGTTTTACTGGAGACTTCTCGCTGCTGCTGGGGACGTCATGGGGATGGACACAGGCACTGACCCCAGCTGTGTGTCCATCGGATGACTGCCCCGAGGCAAAGATCCTCTGCTTGAACTGGGGGCTTGTTTCAGCTGCATTGACCTGCAGCCCCCCAGACCCTGCCAAATTCCTTGGAGATGCTTTTAATGCACTGACGACTTTGCTCCGGAATCATGGCATGGTAGAAGTCAGAAGGGTTTGACAGTGTGGCCTAAATATCCCTGTTTACAAAAAGTCTGACAAAACACGAGCCCTTGGCTTTATCTTTCCCATTTGGAAATAGCCACAGAGCAAATATACTTAAGGCATGAAGGGAGGGGGATTTATATTGACTTTAGAAAAAGCTGTTCTTTAAAAACAGGAAGAAAAGCTCATCCTCGAGCTGCGCAGACGGGCTGTTAGACCTAAAAGTCCTGCGTGGAAGCTTAAAGCCTGCCTGCTAATCTGTGGCAATGCTGTGTGAGCAAGTCATGCAGTAAACTGCTCTCTGTTAATTTTTTAATGTAGAATAAACAGGTCAAGAAATGATTAGCATGAGAGTAAGTTGAGCTTAATCAGGAGAAGCAAAAAAGATGAGAGGGAAGAGGCAAATTGGAGTTATCAGTTAACCATATGGAGTGGCTTTGCCTCTACCAGCTCGTGTTCCCTCTCATTTTTCATCTCCTCCGAAGCTGCCTTTTCCCCCCTTCCCTAATTTAAACAATGAGCTAAAATTGCTGATATAAGCACAATGGAAGCTCTTGTTTCTCCTTCTTGTTTTCTACCTGCAATGGCTGCCCAAATGAATTGCAGGCGGTACGGTTCCTACCTGGTTATTCCCGATGGTCCTTCCCATTCCATGCGGAGAAAGGAAGCTGCTGATGTTTAGGTTGAAACACACAGAATCCTCTTTATGCAAGTACGAGCACTCTGCTCCAGTGCAAAAGGAGTGATCCCAGCAGATCCAGGGGCTGAGCGGAGGCATCTGCGGGCAAGGGGAAGAGCAGCCCTCGGGACTGCTTGGAGTGGAGTTTGGTCAGTGGTCGGAGATCTATATTCTCAGATAGGCAGGACTTTGTCCACAAACTGGAATTTGAAATTTCAAAGGGGAAAAAAAAAAAACCAGGCAGAAAGGGACCTTTGCATGTGTGGAGATGACTGCGGCAGCGATGCTGGCCTGGGACTCCCGGCCTTTGTCTTGTAGCTGGGCTCTATGCTTCCCAACCGCTCACTTGGCAAAATGGTGGTGGGATGAGCAGGGGCCTCAGCCTTGTTCAGGGCTGTCCTGCTCTGGAGAGGTTTTAGACCCAAGGCCAGCCACTGCAGTCCCACAGTGGCCTTGGAGCTGTGAGTGACATGGGAGGAATCTGGAGTCAGGGCGGCAAGAGGAATGGTGGCATCACTTGCGTAAGGAGAGGTTGGTCCTGCTGCCAGGGGTTCCTTAAGAGTGCAGAGCTGTGAGAGAGAAAAGCAAAGGGCAGGAGGGCCCCTGGCTCCTCACTGCTGCCTGGTCACTGTCCATGCTCAGAAAGCTGCAGGTGACCCCAGAATAGGGGATCTCATCAATGCTGGAGGGCAGGAATGGGCCAGCAGGACCTGCAGAAGCATAACCCACAGAAGGGCACTGAGGAGATGGGGCCAGGCTCCTCACAGCATGCATGGTGAGAGGAGATCAATGGGCATAACAATGGAAGAGAGGTTCAGGCAGTGTCTAAGGAGAAACTTACTCACACTGAGGACAGTCAAGCATCAGTGGGCTAGACAGGTTGAGTGGTTTCCATCTTTGGCCCTGCTTCCAAGCAGGAGGTTGGAGTAGAGACCCTGGGGTCCCTTCCAGCCTCAATGATCCTTTTATCTTTCAAGACCCTACTCAAGAAGGGCAGAAGGAGCCCTGTGAGAGGACCTTGCTCACCCACTTAACATGAAGAGCTAGCAAGCACAGTAGCTCATGGCATCCTTACCATAAATGCTCTATTATATACTTTGTTCCTGCCCCTCATTTCCTGAGCAGCATAGATTTTATTTTCAGGGAATCCCCTTTTGCTTTGGATGAACTTTATGTGCCAGCCAGGGATATATAGATAGGGCAGAACTGGGGTCAGGTTGTGCCACACTGGGAAGGGATTTACTGCTCAGAAGATAAAAATTAAATGATCACTGACACAGAACACCCCCCAGGGCTCTCATGGTCTCCTCTGCAGTGATCTCCTGGCTAGGAAATAGCGGGTGGAGGGCTCAGAAAATGAGAACGGAGAGAGGAGGGGACCTGGAGGATGAATTTCCCCATAGCACTTAGTCTGGGAACAGCCTTGGCCTGCCAGTGGGGGTTTGTCAGCTATGAGGTGTGTCTCTCTGGAATAAAAATGACAAAACATCTCCCATAGGACAGAAGTGTTTGAATCCACCCCACAGGCAGCCACTGACTTGAACATCTCCATCTAAAGCAGCTGCAGGGCAGCAGCATCCTGTTGGCTAGTACAGGGCATGACTACACTGGCAAGCTGTCCCAAACCCCACCATGCAGGGACATGAGGGGAGACAAGGACGCCCCAGGCAGAACACTGCCAGGGAGACCATGCTTAGGGAGCAGCCGACATGTTTCCATCATGAGCCCATCTCCAGGGCAAAGGAAACACGCGGTGTCCTTGGCAGGTCTGAGACAAAGGATTTGGGAGGGAGCACTGGTGACCGATGGAGGACACCGGTGGTGAGAAAAGGACAGTCAACACAACCCCGGTTGGGAAGCACTAAGTCCCATTGACAGTCCCGGCCTTGTGAGCCACCTAATGTTCTCCAAACTTCCCCGCTCCTTATCTGCTGCTCTCCTGCACAGGCTGCCTCACCGGTTTCTATTCCTGGCCCTTTTAATCCTTCCTGCCCCGGGAGCAAACGGCCCTTGCAGCCTTCCTGGCTCAGCAGGCTATTCAAACCCAGGTTTGTTTTGCTGAGCAGAGCAGAACAGGCCCTGCTTTTACAATATTTTACAAGATGCTGTGGCAAATCCTGCACATATTTGAGGTAGCGTCTGTAGCATTTATCTAATCAAAGGGATCATCATGGCCCGGCCAGGATTGGGGTAGAGGTCTCTGGGATGAGGTCATGGAGGGGGCTATGCTCTACCTTAGTATCCTCATCCCAGTGTGCTCATTGTAAAAACAATTTCTGGCTCAGGACTGCTCCTAACAAAGGGAAAAGCCCCCAGCATGTGAGTACCAAGAGCATCAGGAGCACAGACTGGATAGCTGCTTTTCCTGCTGCAAAGATCATTTATCACAGTCCCTCAGGAGAAAGCCCTGTGCTCAGCTTCACACCTGCAGCTTTAGGGAAGAAATGCTGTTTGGAGGTGCTATATAGGTCATAGTTTCAGGGGGCAAGAGCTGCTTGATCACTATCTTGTGCTCCTAAAACTAGCGTCACTGCGCAAAGACACTTGCTGTTGTGGAGCTATAGACCTTGGTGTCATGTTGTGGCAGCGATGCCACAACATGATACAGCACAGCTCTGTGTGCCAACTGGGCTAGGGCTGCATTGGGGTGCTGGGAAGCACAAACACGAGCCAGCTGGAAGCCCAAATCAGCAGCCTATGGACTCAGTCACCTGGTTGTGAAATCACAGGGATATTTTCAATGCAGAGCAAGCTGATACCAAACCATTAATTGCTGGTTCTCCAGGGCCTTGCAGCCAATGCCATCCAGCCACTGATTATATTCCCAGTCACTGATCTTGTTATTACACTGAAATATCTCAGTCCTGTTTAAAGTGAAGGGGCAGGGGAAAAGAGAGCATCCAGATAAACAAGAAGAACACAGGCAGCTCTGCTGCTTGTTCTGGCCCCCTGCTCAGTACAAGCAGGGTCCAACCCAAGGTCTGGGTGAAGCAGCAGAACCACCGATGGTGCTGGTAACAACTGCACCCACAGAAGGAAAAATGCCACTGCAGAGTGTAAAACACCTCATGAAGCCCAAGGCTCAGGTCTGTGGCACAGGGTGGCTCTGGCAGCGGGACAGGAGCAGCCCCAGGGATGCCCAGAGTATCCATGCCACCCTCCAGCCCCGCTTGCTGGTTGGGCATGGCTGCAGAGTAGGATCTGTTTATAGGGCATCCAGCCCCTATAAAACTCCGTTTATAGGGAAGTAAAAGGAGTCATATGTTATTACTTTGCATAGCAACGTGTAAATTGCCAGGCAGGCACTGACCTTCTCTGACTGGGAGGGAGAGGAAAGGAGAAGGGGTAGGAAGGATGTTGGGAACAAGAGAAGGGAAAAACAGGAGTGAAGACAGCCAGCAGTGGAGAGGGGAAGGCAACGACAGAAGTGAAGAGTACCCTTGTTCTCCTGCCAGGGGGGTTTCCAAGTTTTCTACTCCAAGTACTGTTAAGCCCAACACCAGCAGCTCAGCATCAAGGTCAGTAGCCAGGGAAGGTGCTCCCTCATCAGCAGAGCCTGCTCCCATGTCCTGCCCGTGCATGGGAGCCGGGATCGGCAGAGCGCCTTGAGATGCAATAATAAACAGTCAACAAGAATCACTGCTGCTCCACCAAAAAAAGAGCAGCTTAGCAGCGTTCACAGTGAGTGAGATGATTAAAGATTAACCCCCTGCCTCCTGCCTCCACCCCTCCGGGGAGTATAGGCCTTGAGGCTCAGCAAATCCTTTCAGAGAAATACCTGAAATAAAAGACAACAGATAGGGACACCGCGAAGGCAGAGGGAGGCAGAAAGGCCAATAGCCTGGGACAAGGGAATCGGTACCATCTGGCCCGTGTTTGCTGATGATAATGCGCCTTTCCAAAGCCCTAATAGACATGGAGATGGCAGATTATAGTGCGGCGCTAGACCCAGCGTATACCACCCTGGAGTTTGAGAACATGCAGGTGCTGGCTATGGGCAATGGTAAGTCCTCTCCATCTTCTCCCCTCTGCTGTGGTGGGATGCACCAGGGGATGCAGGAGGAGAATTCCTTGGGGTGGCTGCTGAAATGGTCCTGGGGAGGGCTAGGGCATGGCAGGGACATCGGCCAGCGGCTCCCAGCAGATCATGGTGGGGGGGTTCTGCTTCTCAGGGGAGAAACAGAGGTGGTGGAACAATGCTGTGCTCAGCACAGGCAGGATGGTGCCCTGCAGCCTGGGCACACACCGGGAGCTGGGTACAATGAGGGGTTCCCACCAGACATTCAGCCCATGGGCTGGGGTTGAGCACAGGGGAGGTCTCACCTCCCTCAGACCACCAAGAGAAGAGACTAGCCAAAAGACTGAGTGAAACGCTGTTCATCAGACAGACTGTGCAGCCTGTGGCTCCAGAGCAGAGCCAGTCCAGCCCACTGGCAACTGCGGGTGGGTTTTCCCAGAGCAGAAAGCCACTTCGCATCCGGCAAGGGTGGAAATCACTACAGAAAGTGAGTCAGGTACTGCCCTGAGCCCACGGCCCTTCCATTCAGTGCTGCCCAGTCAGGAGGCTCAGCCCAAAGGGAAGAAGGGGACCTGGTGGGGATGGAGGAGCATTCCCATCCCTTCAGGAGGGCAGGATCATGCTTAATCCAGGATTCCCAACACTGGCTCACTCCTTTGGGACCAAGGAGTCCTGATGATTAAATGCTCAGAGATAACAGGAGATTCCTCACCACGTCCCCCCTTAAAGTCTCTCTAAATGTGAGGTTAATGACTAAACAAAGCACATCAAACGACCCCCCTGAGCCCTTTCCCCCTGCCTGCTGTGTCACTGAGGCTGCTGGGCACCCCTGTCCCAAAAGCACAGGCTCTTCTCTGACAGCCTGTACAGGTCTGCCCTGCGTTATGGCTCTGCCCCATCACAGATGGGACACCATGATGTCAAAGTGGCTCTGCTGTTCAATAACCCCCAGCACCCAAGGGTCTCAGCCCCCTACTCTGCTCCCAGGGGCTGGTGCTACCCACCCAGGGGTCTCAGGGCTTGGAGCAGCCCCCTTCAGATCTGCCAGTGTTCACCTGGGACAAGCCCAGGTCTTGCTCCATCTCTGTGCCCCTCTCCCACACAAGAGCTCCTGCATGGGGACTTGTGACTTGGCCTCAACAGAGCAGAGGGATGAGATAATCTTATATGACAAGATCAAGTGAGATACAAAATACACCCTGGGCTGGATGAGTCAGCTGGGCCAGGCAGTGCCTAAGCCTCTCCTCCTCTGCCCAGCTCCACACCAGGAGCAGGTCTCACCTCCATTGCTGCTTTGGCACTCCAACAACTGCCCACACAACCTCTGCCTCCCACCCTGGCCAAGGACTGCAGGAGAGATCATCTCCAGCCAGAGGTGGCTGCTCAGCACCCAGCAAGTTTACCACAGACCAAATGCATCCCATGTTCAGACAGGCTTGGGAACCTCTCGAGGGGCTCCTGTCCTAACACAGGTCTCAGTTGTGAGGTCTCAGATTAAAGTCAGGGGTTTTCATTCCTCCATTTACCTTAACTCCAAATCATAAACCCACCTCACCGCAGCAGCCACAATGTTTCCTGGCACCATGAAATAACCTTAATTGGAAAATTATCCATTAGGCAATAATTTTATTGCTGGTTGGCAATTAGAAGATGTTGTAATTTCTTTGATAATGGTGCCAGTTTTTCCTGTTCTGTGTTCATCTGATTACAGCATGATACACTGCTAGAAAGGGATTTATCTGGGCTCTCACAGACACACAAGTAATGTGGCTATAGGTAAATCAACTCTTTCTTGTGTTAAGTCCTATGCTCAGCTGAAATTGGAAATCTAACCAGAATCTAATCTGCCTGGAATGACCTTCACCCAGCCCAGCCCTCAAGATGCACTGGAAGGAAGGATGGTTTTGGAGGCAAGCTCTCAAAGGGACAAGAGACAGCCAGAATGGGCTTTGGAGTGGAGAACAGAGCTTTGCAAGGACAGCTGTCCCCACAGAAATGCAGCTGTGTGCCAGGCAGGAATGGAGAGAGGCAGCAAAATGACTTAGAAGAAAACCTAGGAGGGACATGAGGAATTAGAAAGAAAGGTATCAGGGAAACAAAAGGGAGATCCCCAATGCTAGCTCACTGCTGACAAGGGACAGCATGAGCAGGCTGTGCAGCAGCTGCTGTTAACGTCCCTTTCTCTGCAAAGTAAGAGCTCTAGAACGGGAGCCCTGCCCCAAGCAACATTACCTCAGCAGCATCACACTCCAGCTATGAAGGGAGCCCTGCCTGGACCAGCCTTTTTATAGCATCCAGCTCCCTTTCTGCTGGGTGCTGAGTGGGAGCAGCTGTGGCCTTCCCAGGGTGATAGCTGCATCCCTGCCAAACCCAGACACCTGTAGACTCAAGTATTCAAATCCCAGCAGGTTCCTGTGGCTTTGTAGATCCTGGCTATCATTTGCAACCAGGGTTTCCACTGAGGCAGGGGAATGTGCCTGTGCTGGTACAGGGAAATGTACATAGGAGAGGACAATTAGATCAACTGAATTAAGGGCTGATCCCTTTGGCCTTGTGGTTTGTTTGGCTTGCTGGAGGGGTTTTAGCATAGGCCTTGTATGGTTTTGAGCCCTTCAGATATCCTTTTCTACAGAGGCTGTTGCAATTCCCCATCCTCCCAAAACAGCCCTGCAAGTGCCTGACTGTAAGGACTGTGCAACACA
>JBAFWW010043434.1:35867-57964 GCA_036873685.1 Agapornis canus
CCGGATGGGGGAATATGCCCAACATACAGCCTCCTCCATGCTATAGCATCACCTTTTCTTCCTCCTCTAGCTTGAATCAGTCCTTCCTTGCACAGGCAGTGTTTGCCACGTGAATTTTCCAGCTGAAGCCATTCAAGTTTATACGCACTTAAAGTCTTGTTCTCCTGAAGAATCACCCTGCAGGCTGGCATTCCACATCTGGCACAGAGGATCTCAGGAAAGGGAGCTGACCACCTCATTTCTCTAATAGTGTCTGCTCAGGGCTCTCTTGGGCTCTTTCAGTGCTGTAACATAAACACCTCTCTAATAAATCAGCTGCTCACTCTGAGCTGTAATGCCTCAGCTTTAACTCTGCACCAACTTCTTCTCTGGCCACCCTACTGCAGGTCAAACTGCTTGCAAATCCCAAAGGAATTTTGGCTCTGCTCTGTGACTCCTGCAACTGAGTTTCCACTTTGTCTGAAGGTGTTGCTGGAATCAGGCCTTTGGGAAGAGCTTTCTCACTCTGGCACATGTTGAGCTTTGGCACAATCACAATGCAATGATCTAACACACTCGGAGCATCACACCAGTTCATACACACATCTCTGACCTGACTCTCTATGGCTGCAGTTAACCTGCTCCTTCCAAAAATCAAGCCTCTCACTGAGTTAGGAAACATTGTCTGTCTCCCTCACTGTCTTCTTCTTCCTGTGTCCTTCCCCAAGCAGACACCTCTCCATCAGAAGCAGCCAACCTCAACACTTCCAACAGCATCGGGGTGAGCGCACTGTGTGCCATCTGTGGGGACCGTGCCACGGGGAAGCATTATGGGGCTTCCAGCTGTGATGGCTGCAAGGGCTTCTTCAGGAGGAGCGTCCGGAAGAACCACATGTATTCCTGCAGGTAAGGACAGAGGGGACAGAGTAATGTGGCTGAGAGAAAACAGCCCCTAGGAGCTGAATGGCAAAGCCCTCAAAGCACAGCAGCATCCTTCATCCTCTCTGCATCCTCCACCGCCTTCCCTGACCTCACTCCCCAGCTGGGAAGGGTCAGAGACTGCTCTCACTGTGGGATTGGCCCCCAGTGATCACTGGGAAAGACCCTGGGAGGCCTTGCCCCAGGTTTTAGGGGCCAAACATGTTCTCTTGCAAAGGGATGTGGCCAACTGTGGATGTGGCCAGCAAGCAAGGTGATGACAGGAGGAGCAACAAGCTGGGCAGCATAGCATGCACCTTGTGTCACTGGTGGTAGCCCATGGCTCTCCTGTGCCATCAGCAACTGTGACCTGCCTGTCCCCTGCTCTGAGCAACCCACAGACAAAGAGTCACAGAGGAAACCACAGAACCCTTAGCTCAGAGTGCCTAAAGCACTCAGCTTTTTGAGTGAGTTACTGCTGGTGGCCTCACAGCCACTTGGAGAACGTGAAGAGCATCATAACTCAAACCTGAGTGACAGAAAGAAGCCCCAGGTTTATGAGTGCACGTGAAGCACTTGCACCCCAGGTTCATTCAAGCTGCTGCCCAGGGAGCACCTCCCCCACGGCTCCATTGGAAAAGCCAAAGTGCTCAGTTCTTTGGAGACAAGGACTTTTATATAAGTGCTACAGAAATGCTTAGAAAGATGCCTTCAGACATCATTTGGGCAACCTTAGGCCTTCAAAAAGCATGGTAGCAACAAGCCTTTTGGGAAGCTACAGAGCTCAGCGTGGCTGGGAGCCCTTTCCCAGCTCTGTACTCCTTTGCCTTTACTTTGCAAGTTTGATCAAGCCCCAGTAAATTAGAGCAAAATTGCAAGTAAAATTCATGCTGCAAATGGCCCCCAGGCCTGCACTGTATGCAGGAGCCACACACATCAGAGACCAGTGTTTGCCCCACCATGTGCAATGGATTTGGTGATACAAGTGTGGAGGGAAGCTGGTTGCTTCCCAAGTGCTCTCGGAAGTGCAGGTGGCTGCAGAGCTGTTTGCACACCAGTGATGCTGTTCAGAGGTCAGAACCAACATGCCTCGACACAGCCCTGGAGAGATGCAGGGACTTAAACCCACTTCTTAACCTTACTGACTCAAGAACAACCTTCTACCCTTTTTTAATTCACATAAATACATTCTTCCTCCCTTCTAACTGGGATCTAACTTACAACAGAGGCTACCAAGTTGGCTCTGACTCTCCTGGCTCACACTTTTAACTTCACTGGGGCTTGTTAATGCACCTCGAGCATCCTGTGCCTAGTGGCCAGCAGCCTGAGCTCTTGCATGTGGCTGTCAGCTCTAATCCATCCTTATTGAACATCCAGAGGTAGAGCAGGGGTTTAACCCAGGTTAAAGCATGGAAATGGCACAGACCAGGGCTCCTTTCTCAGGATGAGCATCTGGGAATCTGCTCTCTGTCTTGGAGCCTTCAGGCTCAGTCTTGCTGCTCCTCACACTTCTCTTTCTTCCCAGGTTTAACAGGCAGTGTGTGGTAGACAAAGACAAAAGGAACCAGTGTCGATACTGCAGGCTTAAGAAGTGCTTCCGAGCAGGAATGAAGAAGGAAGGTGGGTGATGGCATGGCTTCCCTCTGCTCCCCCCAGCAGCAAACTGTCTGCCTATGTTCGAGGAAGTCCTCTCAGCCCAAGGCCAGTCTCTGCCATGCTCATGCTTGCCCCATCCTAGCCCTTTCTTCCCTCCACAGTGCTCTCCTGTGCACAGATCCAGACCCCACTGTAGGGGGGTATAGGAAGAGTTTTGTTCTCCAGTGATGAGCCCTGCATGCACCCAACCTGCCCACTGCTACCCATGCAAAGCCCTTGCAAGAAGTCACTGTCCCAACAGTTGAGGGCAAGGCATGGGGCCCCTGTGTGCTCTCACATTCAGTTTCAGGACACTTCTCAGGGCACCTCTCAAATGCCCCCAAAGACAAGCCCATGACAGTGCTACAGGACCCTGCCTGAGTCTCAGAATTACCCATGCTTGTACACACAAATCACAGGAGCCTCTTCAGCCCATTCTCCCTCACACTGACACACAAATCACTAGTGCTCCCAGATAACTGGGCCATCCAAGCGGGTTAGGAATGCTTCTCAACATCCCTGAGAAGGCCTGGAAATTTGAACATACATTGGGAAAACTGCTCTAAGTGCTGTTGTCACAAGTTCTTGCTGACCCTCTGCAGAGAGCTTAGCTCTATGTGATACACTCACCACAGCAGAAAAGACCCAGGGCAAGGTGGAACATTTTGGCTATTTAACTCCATATGAAATGAGTAAAGATACCCACTCCCCTGCATGGCCCAGGGCCACCCCACCACCTTCCCTGCCCCTTTCTCCACACCCTTCTAGGTCCCCATGACTCAGATGCAATGGGACAGGATTCAGCCTCTTCTTAGCCCTGCTTGGTTCTCAGGAGGGTTCTCAGGAGTATGTGCAGTGGAGCTGCTGTGGCCATGCTGATGGTCGCACTGGTGGCTCTTTGGTAGAGGGAAAAGCTGTCAAGAGCAGCCCAGAGGAGCGGCTTGGCATGGCACAGGACTCACGCCACTGATGTCTGCAAAGGGACATCCAGGAGGCATTTGGCCCTGATGTTCCATGTAGAGAAATTAAACCCTGTGCTTCCCCACAGTTCACACCCCCTCGAGGAGAAACTGAGGAGAAAGGGGGTCCTTGAAGACAACAGAGAGGTACCAATGGTACCTGGGTGGCTTTCCCAGGACACCGGCCTGGGGGAACACCTCTGAGCAGGAACATTTATTCCATGTTAAAGGGGATGAGGAATTGCAAGGAACTTGGCTTGGCTTTTACTGCAGAACATAGGAATCCTCCTCTCCCTGCAGCACCCACTCATCCCATGCCTGGAACTTTGCTGCTGTCTGTTAATATTCAATAGAAGTTACATTAGGTGCATGACCAGCTAATACTGAGCAAACATTTGGAAAACATCATGGCGTGACTGAACTCGGGGTCCTGCTACTGATAACAAGCAGCATAACCTTGAGAGCTCCTATTTACAGCCGCTGACTGCAGGGCTTTGCTTCTGGCCCAGCCTCGTTATTGCTTTTTATCAGGTGGATTTATACATTGAGAACGTATCAATCCAGAGAGCCACCAGCCTAAGGCAGGGACTGTTCTGTTTCCCCTGCCATCGATCAATACCTTATTTGAGCAGATGGCTTTGACTGGCATGGCTGTGGAGAGTTATAGCCAGCCCATGGCCTTGTGGCACACAGAGGCAAATCCTCCTCCCAGCACTGCTGCTTCTGCTCTGACTGCTGCTGTCTTTAGACTCAAGACCATGCAGGGCGGCACAGTGGGGTCAAACCTGTCCTGGGACTCTCTTTACAATAAGGTAAGGGAGAGCTCAGTTGCTCTAGATAGATAAATAGAAGCTGTTCTGCATCTCCTTCCTTATTGTAGCTTACATGGAAGATTTCCAACTGCACCTACCTGGTGCAAGAGCTTCCCAAAGGGAGCACACAGAAGTCATGTGGACAGACAAGGAAGCCATGCAGATTCCTCCATTTCACACACAAGCCTTGGGCTATGTGTGAGTGTGGCCACTGCTTCAGACCCCTTACATTGAAATCAAAAACCTCAGATCCAGGTCCTTTGAAAGGAAACTTTCCTACTGAAGTCTACAAGCTTTGAAGCAGTGTTTGGGTTCTGTAATAATCCTATCGCAGGAAAGCCTAACAAAGCCAATCTGAAAACAGATCCACCAGACATAGACAGTTCTCACAGGCATCCCATCACAAAGCTGCCCCGCCAGGTAGGGAAGCTGGGAAACTGCTTCTAAAGAAAGGGAATGCCAAAAGTCTATGCTACTTTCTGATGTTCATTGCCATGGAGGAGCTGCAGCTCAGCCAAAATTACTCTCTTGCAGCTGTACAAAATGAACGGGACCGGATCAGCACCCGCAGATCAAGTTATGAAGACAGCAGCTTGCCCTCCATCAATGTCTTGCTGCAGGCAGAAGTTCTGGCACAACAGGTACCTCTCTTTCTTCTTTGGCAAATACAAAAGCATCAGGCACTATCTGGCTAGTAAAGCCAGTTGAGTATTTAATAGCGGAGTCATCAAATTACCACCCCTTTTCTAAAAGCAACTTATCTGCCAATGCAACATTGGCTTTTCAAAGACGTTTGTTACCTGAAACCATCCCTATAATGCTCCTTGGTCCAGATCTCAGTTGCAGTAATACACAGTAATCTGTTCTGCTTGGTTGACACATGAAGGCTGGAGAGCCTGCTGGAAGAAAACAGAGTCGAATCATTGAAATCCAAGGAGCTGCAGCCACCTAAGCCAGCTGAGGGGCTGGCTTCACATGAACAATCTCCCTTCCCATCAGCTACTATGAACTTCAGATTGTGGCTTCCTGCAGTTTCATGAGCAATCAGTTTCATGTTTGTTTTATGCAGATATTCTTTCCAGTGTTTGCTTTTAAGTCCCCATTTCCACAAGCATACTGCCAAGGCTGATTTCCTAGGGCATTCACTTGAAAAGATGATTCTGATTTAGGAATCTGGGTACTGCCAACAGTGCACATGAGATCAGCACTCTCTGGGAGGACACAGGACAGGATGGGAGGGCACAGGGTGCAGGAACAAGTGATGAGGATGGGGCTGGAGGCAAGAGCTGCCAGTCTTCATGGGAGGTGGGGAGAGCAGCACTCCTTGTGCCAGGGAACACAAAGAGGCGTTTGAGTGGGCAGTCCATTTCCTTCTTGCTTCAAGGGTCATCTTACCCTGAAGGCTGCCCTGGGAGATGCTTTAGGACAGGACGAGCTGTGCTTAGGCTGTAAGGTCCACTTCCCCAAGGAGGGGATATGCCAGAAGGGCCAAGGGCCAATCCTGTACACAAGAAGCATATCCAATCTCATCTTGCATCTCACCTTGTCCTGCACAGGCCCTGATGTATCTATACACCCTATAAAATTAATATCGGTGCTGCTGCCAAAGGGGTGAGATAAGGGAGTCTCAAGTCACCAGATCTACAACAGAAGGATATTTCTGGGACAATAAGTCCTCTATCATCATATGTAAGCATGGAGCAGGGTCTGCTGATAAAAACTACAACCATCGACAACTCCAGGGGAACTCCTGCTCTCCCACAGAGCACGGGGAGACTCATTAAACAAGGCAGGCTCCAGCACGCTAATTGGTAACTTTTATGTGCCTACCTAATTAGAACAAGATACTGCTGAGGAGCTGCTTTCTCCACGATCTTGGGTCACTCACTCAGAGGTCTCTCTTTATTTGCTAAGCCTTCCGGGCTCTCTGATTAGGGTAATACAGGGTGAGATTTTTACAATCGTATTTATTCAATAACAGCTCGAGAGCTGGAAAGCTTCCAGGTAATGCAACCTGGGGGAAAAAAAGTGCAGGTGGCATTAGAATCCTCTTTCCTTGGCAAGGTCCAAGCTGAGAACGCTGGCAGGAACAGGACAGGAAGAGCTGATGTTGTACAAGAGCACAGAGGGCAGGTGGAGGGCAGCGATGGGCTTGAGTTAATTGCTTACAGGAGCATGAGGATAAAGTAGTGACTAAGGGCAAGTTTTCAGATGAGCTGGGTAAGCAGCTATGCATGAGAACCAGGGAGGAGGTTGGGTGCCTGGTTTGGGGGAGATGTTCTTTCAGGCTCTGTGTGTCAGTACTTGCAGAGCTTCGAGGCTTGCCCTTTGTAAATGAAATGGCCCCATTTGCCTCTGCAATCACAAGTAATTCACCATGCAAAAAGTTCTTTTGGGGCATGTTTGTACATCAGCAGTTTTGCCAAAAGGGCCTAAAAGCTGAGAAGTAAAGCCTGCAGGTGTCCTGTCAAAAGGAGACACAGCAGCTCTGGACAAGCACTAGTTGTGGAGCAGAGTGAAATAGGGAGCAGTTCTCTGCCCTTTGGTGGCACAAGTAGCTTGTGTAGCAGCACTGGGTGAATGTGTCCTGGCTCCTGGTGAGGCTGACTGGTACATAAGGCCTTTTGCTCTCTGCTGGGTCTTGGCTGAGCACAGGTGTTCAGTGGAAGGAAGATCTTCACTTCAGAAACATATCTTACGTGCTTCCCAGTCTGTTCAAGGCATGGCAGCTTACCCAGATGATCCAAAGCCTCAGCTCTGAAGCATTCAATGTTCACAGATCCCAAGTTGATCTCAATTTAAATGAGCTTAAATGTATTGTAGAGGCTGGGTGTGCAATGGAGGAAGTAATTATTGATGCAGGAGTCTGCATCAGCACAACCCACAGGGTGGGGATTTTCCTACCTATGTTTCCTCTGTGGCACTGAAAGCTGAAGACTCGCTTGTCTCCTTCCAGATATCATCCCCTGTTCCTGTGCTCAATGGAGACATCCGAGGGAAGAAGATTGCCAACATCTCCGATGTGTGCGAGTCCATGAAGCAGCAGCTGCTGGTGCTGGTGGAATGGGCCAAGTACATCCCTGCCTTCTGTGAGCTGCCCTTGGATGACCAGGCAAGTCCCTCCATCCACTCCACCTCGCTCTGCCCTGGTGAAGGCATCAGGGAGCTGAAGGAGAGCCAGGCAGCTGAGACCTTCAAAGGAAAGGTGCATTGACACGCTGTTGTCCTGACTGCTGCAGCTGATTGGGAATGGCATCCATACAATGCCAGCATAGGCCATTTGCATGTGCAGCTAATCAGCTGATGAGCAGAGTCATGATAACACTGAGCTCAAATTAGGTACATAATCAGATGCATATTTTGCATGGGTCTTTGGGTCAGTTATTTATTATTTATAGTTTGTGCAGCACTCTGAATACCTGAAGTGCTGTACAATGCTAAGGGTAATCAGACTTGGCAGGACAAATTCCCAGCCTAGTTTATTCTTAAACTTAAGCGCAAACCTGCCTGTCTGTCTTTCTGCTTCTTGCCTGGCCACATGTTTGTGTCCATTCTCCTGGTGGGGAATTACTGAAAGTAAACATAAGTTTGCTCCCAAGGCAGGGTTAAATCCCAGGAATATAATTGCATTCAACAAAGAGAGAGCACTGGTGGCAGGGTGTAACACTTCTGGAAGTGGCCAGCACAGGTAGGAAGGTATTCCTAACCTGTCCAGTGCACAGTCACAAAACCAGATGTGTTCTTTTCAGATGGCAGTCTCCAGCCCTATAGACCTAGAGGTAATTTTTATACCATGAAGAAAAAAGATATCCAGAGAGTAAGAGCTGATCAAAGGCCCCTAAATCCTAAATCTGAGCTCTTCAGTAACACAGCCCTAGGGAATTCAGCACTATTAACATGGGAGCATGTCTCCCTCTGTTCTATTGTGTGCAAGTGCTAAATTGTTTAAAATGGTAAGAAATCTGGTAAACTCCTAAGGCAAATACAACTCAAAAAGTGTGGAAAGCAAAATGGACTCCAATGGCAAATGACATTTACCCAGCACACAGGCCACAGCCCAGCCAAGGCTCAGGGCAGCTCTGCACAACCCATTGCATCCTTGTGCCATTTGGAACAGAGGCAGTAAACCTGGTTAATAACACTACAGACTACAGCAATTTCCATGTGAGCTCATTTTGCCATTGTGGGGCTGTAAGATTTCTCAAAGAAGAAAACAAACCTAAAGATGACATTGTCTGGACCCTGCCTTCCTGCAGTGGAGGGGCTGCTCTCAGCAGGCTCCATAGGTTTGCCTCATTGAAATAGGTCTGTCAGGACCAGCCACCTCTCATCATGAGCAGTTCCCAATCTGTCCCAAAGGGCTTGAGAGGAAAGACTGTGATGCATTAATGTGCTTTTGAATGACAATCTGAGGACAGAGGCAGCAGATAATCGGAGGAGCGCAGGAGGAAGGACAGACTGACAAGGAGCAGGAATGAACAAAACTGAGTGCAAGCAGCTGTCCAAAGGGACACAAGAGCCAGTCCAGACATGTCCAGGGGGAACATTTAATGTTAGGAAATGCTCTTACATTGCCACTAAAATGTTGCCTGAGAATGAATCATCTCAGCCAACATTTTTATAGGAAAAGTCATACCCAACCCCTTATTCTTCCTCTGCACCAAAATCCCAAAGTACTGGATATGGTGGGCAAAGCCTACTCATTTTGAATTTAAAATTCTACTTCATTGTGTTACAACTCTTATATTTATCCTGGTTCACAACAGAGTGACATATTTCAGGTTGATCACTGCAAGCATAAAAATCAGATGAGATGGCTTTGCCTTGTTGAAGTATTGAATTTAACCCTGCTCAAACAAGCAAGTTTTATGGAAACAAAAATGATGATTCCAAACTGAGCTTTCTTGCCTTTGTATTAGGCAGGTAATTTCTATAGGAGGGCTTTGCTCCCCTTTGGGACTTGAAGTTTTTGCATCCTTCTCCAAGTTGCATTAGATAGGAAAGCTCAGTTTTCTGCAGCTCTGGTAATGACAAGGAGCTTGGCTAACATATCCACCCATGTTTGGATAACGATAGAGAGAGGTTAGATGTTGGCATACAGATAAAGGTTCCACACTATCATGTGTGTGTAGTCTTTCTGCAAGGACTTCCACTCTATTTTGCATAACTCTTTTCACCCCCTGCAAGAAATAAATATCCCTCTCTCAGCTATGAGCATCTTTGTGAAGCAGAGCTCTCTTCCACTGGTGACACATTGTCCTGGCATTTCTGGTAGGGTAAGACTTCTCTTGGCCTTGTCAGATGCTGAGGGATAGCACACTGGAGAAGCGCACCATTCCCACCAAGACACACTTCTCAGAGTCTCTCCATTAATGTTTAATGATTGTTTTCTCCAGCAGAGGCTCCTGGCTGGACATTAAGAAGCCTCCGTGTCAGGCTGTCCAATCGTTAACTTCTGCTTCTGCCTAAACCTCTGGAATTTTTAACTGAAGGAGGGCAAAAGATTCAGAACATTCTCAGGAGCTGCTCGAGGGTGTAAAATGAGACACTTCAATCATTAACATCGGGGCACAAAAACATCTCTTTGGCTTCCCTGGCCCAAATGTCCATTGCTGTGGAGGGAATGAATGGCCAGAGGGTGACCCCACCAGCCAGCTGGATGCGAGTCCCCATAAGTGTGATTTCAGTGGGAAGTGGACATGTTCCAGAGGGACAGCAACTGTCCACAGCAGTGGATTGTACTTCTCCCCACTGCCCAGGCTGGAGCAAGGTCACTGGTTCTGTACCTGGTAGGAGCTGCCTCGTCTGCAGACAGCCCACTGTGAACATGTCCCACTGCTGGTGTGAGGTCCTGGGACAGTCTAGCATGGTCTTGCTCATGACATGTGCCGTGAATATGGGATGTTTCAGGTGCCACTGGTCCTGATGGATTTGGAGATGTTTATGCACAGCAGTAAACCATTGTTTGATCCCTTTCTCTGACTGTGACTAGACAGGGGCTCTCACTCCCTATCCTTGAGTCCAGTACAGGAATGCTGGGCTTCCTTACATGGAATCACAGCCTTGTGTCTGTCTCTGCATCACCCAAATAACTATTCCCTGCCCTTGCAGGTAGCGCTGCTGCGAGCACATGCAGGCGAACACCTGTTACTGGGAGCTGCCAAGAGGTCCATAGTGTTCAAGGATGTCTTGCTGCTAGGTAAAGAGCATCTTTCTGCACCCAGCCCATCTGCTGCTGTGAAGCTTCCCTGGTGGGTGAAGGAGAGGGTGGTTCAGTGTTTGTGGACATCCTTTGTGCAGGGTGGTGGCTTCAGCTCCTCTGTATTTTAGTGAGCCTAATGCAACCTTTGGGTGCAGCTGACGTTCACATCAAGGCCATGACATGCGGCAAAGCTGGGGAGCTATGAACATTCACATTGAAACCACAAGGTCTGTGGAAGCAGGCTGTGGTGTGACTGAGAAAAAGGCTCTTGCTCCCTGGTCAGCTTTTGCTTGCTTGAGTGACTCCTCTGTAAGGAGAGGCTGCTCTGGCAGCATAGATCAGCATTGCTGGCGGGCTGAGCCAGGGAAGGGGCAGAAGGAGGAATTTCATAAGTCCTCCACCCACAGAATTATCTCAGCACTGGTTACCTGGGTTCTGAACTCCTTGCTACCCCTGATAAGTCTTGGGCAATGACAAGCTGATGGCCTCTGTGCTGCTCGTTTAAAGGAAACGACCACATCATCCCCCGGAACTGCCCTGAGCTGGTGGAGGTGAACCGTGTGGCCATCCGCATCCTGGACGAGCTGGTCCTCCCCTTCCAGGAGCTGCAGATAGATGACAATGAATATGCCTGCTTGAAAGCCATCATCTTCTTCGACCCAGGTATGCTCCAGCTTGGTGAGGGTTACCATCAGAGGGGACTAGTTTGGGTTATGATAACTAATACCAGACTTGAATTGTCAAAATGCTGCCTGATCTTCTCTCTGGGCCAAACTGTTCTTAGAGGAAGGGGAGAAGTCATCCTAAGAAGGAAAAAAACATCCCTTAGACATGATAAGAGGATCAGAGAGCTCACTGCAGCCTGCACCCAGATTTCATGTGGTTACTGAAGGGCAGCTCCTAGGGAAGCAGCCTGCCCTATTAGTTCTATGGGTTGTTACAGATGCCAAAGGACTGAGTGACCCTTCCAAGATCAAGCGGATGCGGTACCAGGTACAAGTCAGCCTGGAGGACTATATCAATGACCGTCAGTATGACTCACGGGGCCGCTTTGGGGAGCTGCTGCTGCTGCTGCCAGTGCTGCAGAGCATCACCTGGCAGATGATAGAGCAGATCCAATTTGTCAAGCTCTTTGGCATGGCTAAGATTGACAACCTGCTGCAAGAGATGCTGCTGGGAGGTGAGTACCTGAGGGTCGTCTCAGTGTCCCCTGACCATCACCCCCTTGGGAACCTCTATAGCTATTGTTTCCTTCATGACAAAGGTAGAGACAGCCTGTGTGCAGGTCAGCCCTTGACTCACACAAAATCATCTCTTCCTAGCATTGACAGTGCTAAAAAGAGTCCCCCACTTCTGCTCACCTGAAGAGATGCAGTAGCTCAGTATGCATTTAGAGAGGCATCCCCAGCCCTCTGCATGTAGATGAGCTTTGCTGTGCAACCCCCAGATTCTCTCCAGCCATTTCACTAATCCTCCTCTATGTCAGAAAGGAGTCATCAAAACACAAAGGCCTGAAAGCTCAGGTTGAAAGAATGTCCCAGATTTTCTAGTGGGAGGCATCCAACGGGACAAAACAAAATGAAGAGTTGCCACTGTGTTATTCTTTACCTGGAGGTGTGACTCAGGAGGAGAGGAACAGAATCCTGTATAAGGAAATGCAGGCAGGGGTTAGTGAGGCAGTTTCCTCATCCATGGAACAAAATGGAAAGGGTGTGCTCCAATCACTTGTGCATAAGCTGATCATGCACAAAGCCTTGGATGTTTTGGTGCAGTGGGTCTGCCCAACTGAATTGTCTCCTTTGGCTATTGTGGCAACTGATGTCTTTCAGGCTCATCAAGTGAAACGCCGCATGCTCACCACCCCCTGCACCCTCATCTGATCCAGGAGAACCTGGGAACAAACGTCATTGTGGCCAACACAATGCCTCCTCAGATGCACAATGGGCAGATGTGTGAGTATCACCTGAGAGATGGAGAGCTCCCAGGAGAAACTGAGCTTTCAAGTGTGCCTTGAAAGCAGTTTCTACCTGGCAAGGAGATTTCCATGCAGGACAGACCCTCTGATAATAAGAGTGTGAGAAATTCCTATGCAGAAAGGAGGGAAAGACAAACAGAGAGGTGGGTTAGGTTAGATTAGATTAGTCTAGACTGATTCAACAAGATGTTCCCTGGCAGACTGTAACTTTTACATAGCCCTTAAGGGATGAATGAGCCCATCCAGTGCCTGCTGAAATCAGTGGAAAGGCTCCCCTTCCCTTCAGTGCTGCAGACAGACCTTGCTTTGCCCTCTGCAAAAAAATGCAGGCCACCACACAGGGCTCCATATGGGAATCTGGGCTGAGATGGCCTCAGATGAGCAAAAAACCGGCCAGTACAGGTCAAAATGCCAGCAACTTAACTCGTTCAATGTTCATTATTATGGCTCTTCAAGAGAATCTAACAGTGCCTGTGCATCTGGGCAGCCTCACACCAAACACGTTAGGAACATTAGGAGCTACGGTTTCAGTACAGAGCCTCTGCCTTACTTACACCTGAACCCCACATGACTGAGGACAGATCCCAGTGCTGCCGGATCCATGAGACCACCTTCTAATTCTGCTTCTCTCTCTGTAGCTACTCCAGAAACCCCACAGCCATCCCCACCTGCGGGCTCAGGGCCAGAGCAATACAAGCTGCTGCCTGGAGCCATTGCAACTGTGGCCAAACAGCCCACCTCCATCCCACAACCTGCCATCACGAAACAGGAGGTCATCTAGCAACCTGCAGATCAGCTGGCCTCATTCAGAAGACCATGTGGGAGAAAAGCCCAAACTGCCTCTGTCACTGTGAAAAAGAGAACCCATCCAGAGTTCCCTGGGTGCAACACACGGACTTGCTTCTTGGACTGGTCCACCACCACCAAAAGCTGTCTTCCTGCAGCTACAGACAGCACGTGCCATGGGCAGCCCTGAGCCCCAGAACTAAGGCTGAAGCCTTATTGAAACCCTCAGTCCTTGTGAGAAGGACCAGATTTCTGCCTCCCTCTGTGGGGAGGCTGCAGCGACTGGGGGCTGTTCCCCCACTGCCACCTCTCAGCATTGGTTCAGCACGCATCAGACCCAGTGAACAAGCAATTCTCTGTGCCATGTGAATGGAGGGCTTCCCTCCCGCAGCCATGCCAGCTCTCCCGACAGTCCCCAGCCCAGCCAAACTTGATGGAGATGGCAGCTCCCCCAGGAGCATTGCATCAGGTGAACCACATGGGTTTTGCCAAGGCAGCACTGCCAGAACTGCTCCTCAGCCTTGGCCAGTCCCAGCTCTTGGCATGGTGTCACCCTACAATGCACTAATCCCCCCAACCCATCCAGGTCTAACACATCTTTTCAGCTGATACTGGGGCAAAGGCTGGCCCATGAGGATTTTCCACTGGTTGGGTCCTTCTGTCTTTTGCAGTGTTTTGTTATTTCTGTGCCATGATCACCTCCCCAACCACAGGGCTCAGAGAGGCAACCACTGCCAAACCCTTCCCCTACATTACTCACTGCCTCCTCACTACCTGAACTGGGAAGCTGGGGGACCAAGGGATTCAGAAGATTTCAGCTAATGGGATGGGGATACCCCCATACAGGCTGGCAGCGGGCAGCAGTGCCCAAAATATCACTGGCCCCACTGCTTCTCAGCAGTCACAAAACCACTGGGTGCTTACTTGGAAGGAAGCAGGAGGAAGGATGTGTGAAGGGGAGATGCCTGTGAGGGTGAGAAGAGCCTGAGCCTCACAAACTGGACCAACACCTTGGGCTGCCCAAGTGCTGGGAGCATCGTGACTAGGATCTCAGTTCAGACCCAGCTTTAATGCTACTATATGCCATATAATCTATTTTTCTAATCCAGTGCCACTCCTTCAGCTTAGAGTGAGTGGCTGATAACAGATTTATAGTTCTTCATAACATGATAAGAACTCATTATGGCTCCTTCAGACCTTAGAGGGTTTGAGGGCAGCAACCTCAAAACCACAATGAGTCAAGTACTGCGGAGAATGAGAGAGGACAAGGAAATACCCTGCGTCCCCCAAGCCCCTTGGGTCTGCCCCAGTCTTGGCTCTGCACCCACCTGCCACAGTCCCTACTTCTCTGTGCCTGCCTGTGCCAAAACTCCACAGATCTGACCTTTGGTTTACAGCTGGATGCAGGGAAGGAGCCCTCCCATGCCCAGCACTTGTTTCCCTGGGTGCCAGCAAGGCTGGAGCTCACAGAGCCCTGCAGGGCTTCAGCCCTGAGTCACTTTCGGCAGCGCAAGGCAATAGCAGCTCTTACCAACCATGGACTATGTGTGTGTGTGGTGCTGGCCTTGGGGAAGTTGGAGCTGGGGAACCCAGCCCAGCCAGGGGAGCTGCACATCTGCCCCTTGATTTCCAATGCAACAGTGAAACACCTCTACCTGCGCTGATGGTGTCACAAGTGTTGTACTGTCCCTCAGTGGTGGCATCAGACCGAGTAATTTATTGCAATGATGAATCCAATCATTTTCTGTAAATTATTCTGTAAATCACATTGATTATTTATAATTGGGAGATTAAATGCAAAAAAAAACCCAACCCCATAATAACCGGGCTGTCTTTTCTAACTGCAGCAACCCTTTTTTCCTGTATGTAGGCATACTCTGTGGGGAATCCTTTCTGGTCTGCTTGCACCAAGCATTCCTCAATACTGTACAGTCATTTCTGCTGGTTACTGCCTTCCAATGGAAACAGAGGAGTATTCCTTCACTAGAGTTTGTATGCATAAAAAACCAGAGAAGAAATAAATGCAGAAATATTTTCTAACTCTCCCCAGACAGATGGATTCCTTTCTTCTGGGAGGATTTGTTTTAAACCAAGGGGCTCACCTCCCTCTTGGTCTGAGCACAAAGCATACGGGTATTGAGGAAAAGGCCCAAACAAGTGTTGGATGCTGTTGCCAGCTGTCACTGTTTCCTGGCACGGCTGATGTTAGCTGGTGTCTGTCCTGAAGCCACATGTGCTGGCATCATAAGACTGAAGGGCAATCCCGATTTTCATTAAAAAGAACACAAACATGAAGAATAAATATTTGATTTCATGCTTCCAAGGAGCTTAAAGGCTTGAAGTAACCACACTACAAAAGCCAAGCAAAGGAAGCCAAGATAGGTTATTAACATGTTGAAGTCCCTCTTCCATTTCAAAGGTAATTTCTGAGCATTTTGGGTGATGATTCTGCTTTGGCTCAAACACAGCCATCCTGCTGATGGCAGCAGGTACAGCCAAAGGCACACTGAACATAATGGCATTATAAGATGATAAAGTGAAATACGCTGACAATTAGATGATGAGAGCCCCAAAGCCATCACTAAATGCCTGCACAAGGTCAGCAAAGGCAGAAGCAGGACATGTGTTATCTCAGCACACACAGACACTGAGTGATTAGGCCGGTCAAGAGAAGGAAAAGGAGTCAGCTGCTTCTCTTTAATATGGGATAAACCCCAGGGCTCCTCTGCCTGCCACTGAAACCTGTTACCCATGGTTGGTTTTACCTGGGTATATGCCCTAAAACCTCCACATATGTAATAGAAACCTTTGAAACAATAAATTCTCCAGGATTCCTTCCCATGAACTGCTCTATCAAGGCTGCCTTTTACCTGGTTAATCTTAAATCAGTGCAGTCCCTACAGAAGGTTTCTTATTGCTGGATTCAGCTCACTTGGAATAAACCCCACAAACTGTCCCAGAGACATCCTTGTCCTTAAGTGGGATCCTTGATCCTAACCCTCACCTCTTTTGTCACTCCATCCAGGGATCATTCTGAGACACTGATCTTGCCACTTGTGGGCTGTCTTTTATCCTCCTGGGCTCCCTGGAGCCCAGAGGCCATGTCCCATGTCAGAGGATACAGCTGCTGTAAGGACAGCCTTTAAGACACATCTTCCTTATGTTGGTTTTGGACATGAGAGGTTTTTCTTGTCCTCCTCTGTGCCTGTAATCTAGGCTAAGGATGATCTCCTGGAGGGCAGCATCTCCAGTTGCAAATTCTTGTTATGATGTCCAAGCAAAGATCTGTGAAAGTGGGATTTTTTAGGCCCTTTGGCCACAATGAAAAACATTCTTTCCATATCCTTTATATAACCTTCATCTGAAGCAGCCACAGCGCTCTGGAGCCTTTTCCACAGCTTTCATATCTCAGTGGGAGAGAAAAATAAAGACCAGAGAATGAATTTTATGGCCTGCATATCATCTCTGACAAAGGCAACTATTGCTGCTATTAAACATGCAGGCGCACACAGAGGCACAGATAGTCATGAACAACAAGAGGCAGCAGGCACGACTCAGCAACGTGGCACTGCTGAGCCAGGCAATTCTGTGTGCCAGGATGGCCAAGGCTGAGTGCAAACATCACCAACCAATTGGGGAGCTGAGGCCACCCATGCTGCACAACCCCCTTGCATTCAGAGAGCCTGGAGGAGGAAGGGTAAGGCGTGGGTATGTTTAAAATCCCTCTCCCCATTCCTAATCGAGGTGTGACCCTGATAATCATAAACACACCTAGCACCTGAAAAATTGCCAGCCAGGCCAATAAAACTGGCAATATAGTGTCAGCTTTGTTAGGTGTGGGGTGAGCAGGAGAGCTTGGCACAAACAAGACTGCAGTCACGTCCTTCAGTTTAGTGTCCTGTGTAAGACAAAACGCTACTGGGGCCAACAGAGTGCTCCCCGCTCAAGCCCTGGACCACTGGGCTCTGTGAGCTGTGCTCCATCTCAGTCCCTCATGCCTGGCAGCTCTGCCTGGCTGGTACCTGCACTCCCTTGTGACTCCCCTATCTCAGAAGAGCCCTTCTGAGCCTGGGGGACCCCACACCAGGCAACTCTGGCCTGGGGAAGCTGTTCTGATTCCCCATCTCCTCCCAGAAACTGCTATGGGTGTGATAAACAGTGCAAGAGCTGCCTGGATAGACACCCACAGCAGAAAGCACTGTGAGCTGGACAGGAATTCCTCACTGCAGCTGCCAAGCCAGGCATTAGCACTGACTGGAACATGATGTGCTCCCCCTCACTGACCAGACAATCATTACAATAAGGT
Organism: Agapornis canus; assembly: GCA_036873685.1. Taxonomy (NCBI): domain Eukaryota; kingdom Metazoa; phylum Chordata; class Aves; order Psittaciformes; family Psittacidae; genus Agapornis; species Agapornis canus. Next base: position 53,440 of record JBAFWW010043434.1, read on the forward strand.
AACTCAACAATACACTTCTCTGTTCCTCTTCAGGACTCCCCAAAACCTCACTGTGCCTTAAAACCACCCAGTAATTAATCCTGCTGATGGGTCAGTATTACCATGAACCACTGACATGGAGCACACTGGTTTACACATATCCTAGGGTCCACCCTAGGATACCCTAGGTCCACACCTGCTGATCTGCAGAGGATACAAAGCCTTACAGTTCCACCTAAATAGAAATGGAAGTCCCCAGCTCATGCACCAGATAAAATGGGAAGCAACTGGGAAAATTGCTTGAGGCAGAATAAACAAGGAGAAACCTCATTGTCAGACCCAGAATCCCTGCCTCTGGACTACAGCACTTCTGAACACAGGTGAAGGACAGCCATTTGGATCCTCACTCTGGGTGGTTGCTAGTCCTCTCTTAAAATTACCTAAAGATGTGGGATTAAAGTGGCATCTTCTCACCTGGGAAAGCACACTGGAGACCTGCTGTGCTGCGTGTCCATGGAGGCAGCAGAGGACACAGCTCCAGCATTGCAGGCTCTTGTATTTCCACTGAAATCCTATTTCCTGCATGTAGCTCCTCTCCTCACAGCTGCATTCCTTCACCCCAACACTGTGTAAGTAATGAGATATTGCTTAGGAGTTACTCCAACACCCAACCCTGCTTCACCCCTTCCCACTGACTGGTGGCTTGTGATAGACACCAGGTTGAAAGGCCCAAGAGCAACCCAGGGAGCAGCCACACTTCCCTCATTCTTCCCATGAAAAGCATCCTACACCATTTACCAAGCAAGCTCCTTCAGGAGCAAACCCGAGTGCTTTTACTGCTCTAACACACTCATCACCACTGCAGCACTGCCTGAGCAGCACCTTCACAGCACCCTGGAAGGGCTAATCCTGCCAGGGACCCATCCAAACACAGGGCTGCTTTCCTTCCAGTGCACCAGGGCACCACAAAACGCAATGAAACCTTTTCCTGTCCTCTTCTGTGCTTGCAGCCTCAACTAAGGATGACTTCCTGGAGAGCACCATCTCCAGCTGCGAACTCTTTTCATGATGTCCAAGCAAAGATCTGTGAAAGTGGTGTTTTTAGGTCAGTTTTTCCAGTGGGAAAACACTGTCTCTGTTGAGAGTAAATCATGTCTTGGATGAGAAGACCTTGGAAGGTCCCTTCCAGCCCAAACTATTCTGTGATTCTTAGAAACTAAACTACAGAAATCTTGAAATAATTAAAGTATTCAGGGGTCCTGCCAAGCCTATTCCTTGCCAAGCTTTTTATGTGTGTTTGATGCTGCTTTAGCTTTGCACATGGGTCTGGCCTATATGCATAGGGATATCATGTGCAGAGCAGGAGCTGTCCTCTGCAGTACAGCATCTGCTTCTTACAACTGAGGTTGTCCTCTGTAAGATCCCCCTCCTCACACCATGACATGCAGAAAACAGGTATGGAAGCCTGTCCTGGAGGATGCACACTTCTGGGCTTTGAGACCATGAATACCCATGGAAATTTAGGGCACATATTCTCAGTCACTTCACCCTCTGAGCACAGAAGAATAGTTGTTGGATTGTACCATAGCCAAGTGCCCCAAACCAGGCACCATATCCAGAGCAGGTTTATACCAGCCTGGTATAGCCTTGCCTGGGGGAATTAGCAGGGGCCATCATTCTCCTGCAATCCTTTCCACACTGCTGGACTGGCACAACAGAAGCAGCTCAAGCTTGAGCTACAACAGGACCTCAGGCATGGATAGACCTCACCTATCGCCATGGGACTCTCTGCTCTGATGCTGAGCTACCCAAAAGGGTTGTGTAATTTGTGAAGCCCAGAGGTTCCACCTGCACGCAAAGGACCAGAGCCCCCCTACACATAGATTATCTTTATTACAGGACTGTTATGTTTGCACACTTTAGTGATTTAATATCAGTTTAAAGCCTTCTCTGTGAGCAATGCTGTTTGAAGTCATGCTCTCTTTTCAGCCTCAGCTTGCCAAGACTGTAAAATGTTTATTGCTAATGGTGGAAAAGCTTAAACAAGCCAAGATAACTTTCCCAGGCTGGGTATTAAAACTGTTCGGATAAGTAAATGAGTGAAGGGTATTACATGGACTTCATTAAAGATCAACCAACACCAACAGCCACTCATTTATAACACAACGGCAGGGCACAGGAGCACCTAGGAGCAGAGCTGAGACAGGTATGAACCACATGTGATAGGAGACATGAGAAGAGCTGGATTCTGCATGAGGCTCCAGGTGTGGCTCCCAAGGTCAGGCAGCACAGCTCCTGATGGAGGCCCCTGCAAACACTGTAGATTTGGAGCTGATGAAGTGGCTCACCTCCTCTTGGCTGGGGAGGGTTGCATGCATGCATGCGCTGCAGTGTGCTGTCCTCCCTCCTGCAGCCCTGGGTAAGGACACAACTCTCCAGCTAGGGGAGGACTGTCAGTGCCTGGATGTGACGTTTGTTTTCAGTTTAGCTTTTACTTCCTTATAGACTGGTCCTGCCTTTACTGGTTCCTAGCCCCAGGATGCCAGCACCAGGTAGAGTGAGTTATAAAACCTCTTGCTACTGTTCCTGTGGTCTCATGTGCCAATACTTTACAGTTCCCCCTACAACCTGGATTGAACCCCTCACCATTACCATCCACCACCCACCACTCTCCTTGAGTTCAATATTCCCCACATAAGGAAAACTGAGGTAAGGTAGTTACTTCATTTGGGAACCCATCCTCAAGTCATATTTCACCTCCAACCCTTCTTCATTATGCAGAATTCTCACTTCTACTTTCCTTCCTTATTCTCTCCCACTTGCCCAAGGCTCTTGCTCTTACTTTAATATCCTTTTTCATACCTCTCAGTATGATTGCAACTGATTCTTGCTTATTTCCTGCATCTCTTGTTCCCCAAAGCAGAGCTTCCTTCACACGTCACTCCTTTCAAACATCCCTGCTTACTTCTAGCACCCTGCTGCAGCAGCTATTAACCGGTCAGGTCTGGAACTGCCACCTCCCTGCTAAATTTTCCTCCCTTGTTTGAGGGGTGCAAATTCCAACCTGATTTTGCAACCTGGAGCACAGATTCCTGTTTGCAGCTCCAGTATTTCCCACCTGCTGGGTGTTTTAAAGCCTTTTCTCTGATCAGCTCTGCCTCAATGCTAATTTCAGCAATTGAGTGGGTCAGGTGCACCCAGGAACCTCCTTCATGGCTCCAGTGGCCACAGATCCATCTCCTCACACACACCTTCTCACTCTCTCCAAACTGTGCCTGCAGCTGCCAGTTTCAGGCTCTCACCTCTACCCTGGGACTCCGGGTCCTGCCTGCCTGCTTTTCCCATGCTTGTGTCACAAGTGTCTGTGCCCAGAAGCAGTACAAATGGAAACGGGAGCAGTGTAAGGTCTCTTGTCCTCCTAAGGTCCTTTCCAACCTTGTTTATTCCACCATCTACTGGGAAAGGCATGGACCAACATCACAAACAGGTCTAATTCACACATCTCCAAACTGCTCCCAGCCTATGGCACCAGCTGGCCAGGCTGCACCCAGCTCTGAACTAGCTGTGCCCAAAGCAGGGTTACACTGAACACCAGCATGGGGATGAACCAATGTCCTCCCCTTCTTTGAGAGGTGTCCCTGCTGGTAAACACCTCTGGCACACTCAGTTTGTTTCCATGGTGCCGCTGAAATCTTTTCCACTTTAGAAGGATGAGACCTTGGAACAAAAATAAATCAAAGCCGAATCTCAGCGGCTGCACAAAGGCCTTGTTTCCCCCTGCCCGCTCCCGGGAATCCGGTCTTTGTCTCACTGTGTTTGACTCCCTCTCCTGGCTGAAAAGGGAAAACAGCAGAGCCCCCTGAGCTCCCTAGGCACAGTCCCCAGCAGGATGCTGAGCCCATTTTGCAATCAAAATATAAACCAGTGGGCTTAAACGGGTGTCATTCCCCCCCCTTGCCGTTGCTCTGTTGAACCTTTTTTAATGCATTAAGCCTTAATGTTATTACATTACATTGTAATGTTATTACAAATTCCACGCAGAAAGATCAGGCATCATCATACGAACTCTTGTGGGATACAGCTTTCTGGCCTCTCAAACACCAAACCACAGCCACAAAACCCCCACCCAAGCCACAGAAATCCTCCCTTCAGCACCACTTAATCCCTGTGATGCCATTTAAATTCAGCCTACACCAGCAATCCCTTGGGCCCTGCTCCCACCGGCTGCACTTGCCTGGACCCTGCGCTGAGGCTCCCCGAGATCTACCCAGGTGATGCCACACCTGCTCTGCCTCTCGGCTCGCTGGGGAGCCGCTCCAGGGCCCGCAGACTGTGCTGTGGTCCCATCCAGGCTGCCCCCCTCTGCTGACAGCCCCGGAGCTCGCTGCTCTCTCAGACACCGGCTTGGCCACAGACAAGGGAGGAGGCATAGAACGGTAGAAGGGTTCGGAACGGACCTTAAACCCCATCCAGTTCCAACCCGTGCCATGAGCAGGGACCCCTTCCACTGGAGCAGCTTGCTCCAAGCCCTTGTGTCCAACCTGGC
>JBAFWW010043435.1:0-32271 GCA_036873685.1 Agapornis canus
ATATAATATAATATAATATAATATAATATAATATAATATAATATAATATAATAAAACATCCTACGGAAAAATAGAAAGGCACAACTGTAGGATAGGGTTATGTAGGATTGTGTCCTGGATCAACACGTGAGCTAGAATAGAGCCTTAAGCATTGCAAAAGGTTACTGTAGGTATTTCATTACCAAAATATTTATTCATTTTCTAAATGTATTTCAGAATAGAACAAGTTTCTTATACAGAAAGTACTCTGCTTGCTGGCTGCAACAGGGACTGTGATTGCCCACTTAAAATATGGGACCCTGTTTGTGGGAACAACGGAGTCACTTATGTGTCACCTTGTCTTGCTGGGTGTAAATCCTCAAGAGGAACTGGAAACAGTATGGTAAAGCATACATTTTATTGTGCTGTAACTATGAAATATAGTAGGTGAGAAATATCCCTGTCAATATAGGCTGGGAAATATCCATACATGTACATTTAAGTGGACACATAAGGTGATACATAAAGTTGGAAAAATTCCTTGAGTGGCAAAAGAAATTCCAAACTGAGTATTGAAATTAATTTTTTTAAATTAAATAATAAAATGAAGAATCCTCCTTTTCTTGCAGTAATCAAAGGATTATTAAATGCTCAAAATGGAATAAGAAATTATTCTCAGGGTATTGCCAGCTAGAAACCTGAGTACCAGAGAATATTTCAGCTAAAATTAAATTCTTTAGCATAAACTTAATAATCTCTTTTCCTCTGTAGAGTTAAACAAGTAACTGGATATTATAGAACTTTAATTATCTTAATTAACAATACATTATCCACAAGAAAAAATTGTAGATTCTAATTAGATTGAAACCAATCAAAAATAATGAGTTCAATAAACCCCCAAATCATACAGGAATTAGAAAGCCTCTATTGTACAAATATTTTAGGGAAGTAGTAGATAACAGTAAGGGCCAGACATTTGAACACTTTGGCTGACATTTGAGAGTCCTTATTGTAGCAATAGTCTCAATGATCTCAGTAGAAGCAAGTGTTTGAGTGAGAATATTGCAACCCAGCCTCAGTCAAACATCTCTGGTTTCTTCTGGCATGTGAAAGAAGACACTACATTACGAAAAAGAGAGTCAGACCTCTTGGAACTGGAAGGTCCACATAAGTGTGCTGGAAAATGAGGGCGCTCTTGATCATGGCCTACTTGAGGAACCACTCACCCAGCTGCATAAGAAGACCATAGCTCTCTCCCATTCTCTAACCCAATATGCTGCATACAGATGATGGTTGGACCTGTGCCTGGCAAACAGGGAGAGAGGCTGCAGTGCAGTGCTGCACATGTGTAACACACATTCAGGAGAGAGGGAGCTAGGTGCCAGCTGTGCAAGTTTTACATTTGGTGTGTGAGTTTTGACAATCTGTGTGATCAAAATACTCTTTCGACAGGTATTTGAAAACTGCACCTGTGTTGCAGCCTCAGGGTTTTCATCTCAAAATATCTCTGCAACTCTGGGCCAGTGTGATAGTGAAGAAAACTGTGAGAAGATGCTTCATTATTTTTTAATATTGTCATTAGTCTGCAGCTTCATTTTTTCCTTAGCAGCCATGCCTGGATACATGGTCTTAATAAGGTACAGTAAAATCATAAAAAAAGTACTGGAGTTTTTATTTTGAGGTCAAATACCCTCAAGAATTAAATGTATGTTAGTTTATGTTTGAAGGGAGGAAGAATATGGTGATCTTATGTCACTTCTGTGCTGTGTTAAGGTTTAGTGTCAACTTTATAATCTGTTGCTTCTGGCTATCAGCTGTATCCTGAATTAGTGTAGAGTCAGTGCACCAAGATATTGAGAGGTGTGTGTGATACCCCGTCTTAACTGATGACATCCACATGATGCTGGTTGAGGCACAACTATCTTACACTTGATGATATCAGGACAACTGCTTTTCCTCTTGTGAATTTGGTGGTCCTAGCTAAGGAACTTCAGTGTGAACTAATGAGGATAATGAACTTTTTCAACCAATGCTCTAATTATAATGGTTTGGGCCTAACGTGATGGTTTGCTGGAGAAAGAAAATAAAATGGAAAAAGAAAAACATGTCTCGTCTGCTAACTGGTGTAAAATGTAATTATCACATACATAGGTCTCTAACGCCTGAAGAAAAGTCGTTTGGAGTGGGCATCCATGGACTAGCTTCAAGAGTATTTGGTAAGAAAAGCTTTAACACACTTCAGAAGCACAGTTAAGTCTGATCGAGAGTTCAAGGGGCTTGACACAGGAGTCTACTAGGAGTTTACCAAGTAGTGCCTTTGATCAGGAGGAATGTGGCTTTTTACAGATCTAGGCAGAATGGCAAATTATAACGGCTTTCAGTTTGCATTTATTTATGCTGGGAAATAGGCTGACTGTATTGTCTCCTCATCTGAAAGCCATTTTACATTCCCTCACTCTTGTTATATTTCATTGAACACAACATTGACTAATGAGAGAAAAATGTTGAGTTTTGAATAGAAATCACAGTTCATATTGTAGCATATATGTATTGTAAACAACAGGAAAGAAAATCTGTGGTTGAGGGTAGGTGGATAAGGAAGAAGCGAGAATGTAAGAAATGCAGAGAACATGGTTCATGCTGCAAGAGGACAGGACAGATGGACCAGGTGAGAAACTGCATAGGTTCTATAGTATATCTGCTAATCAGAAGAAATATGCTACTCACAAATGTGTTGCTAATATTCTTTTTAGCTGGAATCCCTTCTCCCATTTATTTTGGAGCTTTGATAGATACAACTTGCTTAAAGTGGGGTACTATGACTTGTGGTGGAGAAGGAGCATGTAGGATATATGACATTGTCACATACAGGTATATTTTCTACTTTATTTTAATTTTTCCTGCTTACTCTATTATTACATGCATAGAGATATAATTTTACACTCTATATTTTCCTAGTGGACCAACTGCTCCTACGTTAGAGATTTGACACAACACTTTTTCTTTGGCATTGGCTTTATTTGTCAAGTGCAGCGCTTGCCACAGATGCTGGAACACCCTCTGAACAGAAATGTTCTGGTGCCATAATTACTTCATCAATAGGCTTTCATGAGAACACATCTTAAAACACTGAATTCTGATAAAAAAAACCCTACAAATAAAAGCAGTAAGCCCTTGTGGAAAACTGTTAAATGGCTGACTATGCAATATCATTGTTGAAAATGGTTGAAATAGTACTTGAATTAAAATACAGGAGAAATTTATTGAGAGGATATAGATGCCCAAGTTGGAAATTGGCCCAGGATACTATAGTCATGCTTTTGTAGTCCTTCAAGAAGCTATGTGGAAATTCTGAAGGAAAGTCTTGTTGAATAGTGCCCTCAGGGTGACTCCTTTTAGTATTGTGTTGAGTTTGATTTGAAAGAAAAATGCTAGTTCATGAATACCCAGTAATTTTACTCAGGTGGTCTGAGCTGGTCTTTTTAGGGCTCTTTCTTTTCCTTGTGGAGAGATCCATAGCATACCAGACGGCTAACTTTGCTGCCTAAATTAGTTGCCTGAATATGGGTCATCTAAGTAGCTGCTTTGTTGTTGCTGACATAGTTTCTGTTCTTCTATTGATTTGTCTTCTGTGAGATCCAAAAGGCTGAGGGCAGAAGCTTTTGAAGCTGGGTAATTGTTGCAAAACAATGTATGGTGAACAGTTCTGGTTTTTACAAGTGCATATATTTAATGAGGCTTATCCTTTATTTCAGGTGGTTCTATCTCGGCCTGCCAGCAATATTACGTGGAGTGTCCTATATCCCAAGTGCAGTAATTCTCCTTATTTTAAAGAAGAAACTTAAAACTGAAAACCAAGTCTTAGTAAATGCACCAGTCGAAATGCAGGATAAAGAACAAGAAGCATTGAAATAATATTTCAAAGCAAAACAAGACATACTGTGAAAATGACTTGCAGTGTAAAATATCTGTGAAAGATTTCATACTTTAGTGAATTTTGGCAGAGATTAATAGAATTGTATGTAGATGTATCCTAATTACATTATTCAAAAAGTATCAGTTTGCAAACAGAAGATATGGTAAAAATGTGTTTAGTGCAAAAGAATGAGAAGTAGAAATAAGAAAACTTACAAAATGCTAAGTTTGAGTTGCGTGAGCAGGGGGCTGTGAAATAAATAGAAACATTATGTTTTCAGTCCCGGTTTCACTGAAGATAGTGGGAGTTTGCAGCTGACTCCAGTGGTGCCAGATTTCATCTTGGAATTCTACAATGGCTACTGCCAGAACCTCTTTCATTGACATTTTCATTGTACCTGCTTTGGGCCTGAGTTTTCCATAAATTTATTTTATTACACTTTTGGTCCTTTCAGGGAGGGGCTGTTTGTTATTCTGCATAGCATAGTGGTTAATATATTGGGAATATGGCTTATGACATTGTTTGGTGCTGTGGTGACAATAACAAATGAAAAAAGAAAAAGATTTTTAACTGCAGTGTTAGGTGATGTTTTAGGTTTGCATAGAGCATGGACAAGGAAACATTCTCAGGATTTGTTGCTTCAGCTGCATTCACTGAAGAAGGGAATAACTCACACATTAAGAGTTGTAGAACAATACTTGTGTTTTAGCCATCATATTGCTGTCTACTAAATCATATATTTCCTCATGTCCTCTATGACACAGACTTACTCCCATTTAATCAACCCAGAACCTTCTGCAGTCACTGAAAAATGGGAAGGGTATTTCCACAAAGTAGTTATATTAAATTATACTCTGTTTTGCTTTAGGGTGTCTTCTTAACAACGTGTGTGCTTGTGCTTGGAATTGCTTCCTGCCCTTGTGGAATCAATGACAAAATTAATTTCTTCCCATGGAGCTGGAAATCAGCACCGGAATTTAGAGATTCTTCAAATACAGGAGCTCCTTATGATGAACTCTTTTAAAAAGATTTCATAGCCACTTTCTCCCTTTCATTGGGTGATGGAGCTGAACAGATGGAAGGGTAACAGAAAAAAGACAAGTATGATGCAGTCTGTAACTGAGCAGAGCAGAGAGTGCAGTTCTCCAGCTTCAGCAGCTCAGAAGCTTTGTGAACATTTGAAGCACAGCTAATTTCCAGCATTGTTTTTTGCTATCACGAGGCACTTACTTAAAGCCATCATTCTTTCTTGTGTATATTATATTCCTCCAAAGCTAGAGTTAAAAATCTTTTTCAGGCATTTAGCCACAGTTTGGTGCCAAGGTAACCTGGGAAACATGAAAAGTTATAGTGTACTGAAGTTTCACAGCTGTATGAAACAAAAGGGCTTTGTTAGGTAGGTAAATCTGTGCCATTTAAATGGACAACTGCCAAAGAGTCAGGCTTCCTTAACTCACTGTGTTCTGAAATGGAAGGAAGCAGATAGGAAAGTTTCCAAGTTTTAAATTTAGCAGTTCAGTAGATATATTAACTTTCTTTTTAGTTGTTCCAGTTTACCCGCTTAAGAATGTAGCAGTGAAATAGGCCACCTTTGTGAGATGCTTTGAAGTCATTACCTTGCTACTCAGACTGTTTATCAACTTGGATGGAACTGGCTGGGTGATGGCATAGTAGAGAAGCTCCTTAGAATAAGCCTGTGGTGGGAACATCACTTTCCCAGAGCAAACCCAGGAAACAGAGTGTGCAGGTCATTCCAAAGTAATCATCATAAATCCTTTATCATATGCCATGTCTGGTACCACAGACTAGGATTAGGTTGGGAGGTCAGAAAAATACTGCAAAAAATACTGTTAGAAAAATGTGAACCTATTCTTTCAAATGTAAAGCCAAACTTTAGACTTAATCCTTCTGAGTATGCTCACCTTGATTCAGCAAAGCGTGTAAGCATGCACTTACCTTAAAAATGAGTGGCCTTATTGATGTGTATTGTTAAAGTAGGTGGTGTCGGACATTTCAAGACAGCGCCAAACTAACACTCATTTAAAAAGAGGCTATTTGCTGTGGTATTCAGATGATGTTCACTGTGCTTGAAACTTTGGGCCTATCCTAGCCTGATGTTTCAAACACCAAGACTTGTGTCAGCTTTGTAGGTAGCACAAGCCACAAATGGGAATACTGGCAACAGAAGTAACAGTAGGTGTAATGTGTTTTATAAACCATGTGAGTATTTGGGTTTAAGTGCATTGTCAAATTAATAAAAATGAGTGCCTGGAAGCTGAGCAGATGGCTCAACCCATCACAGCACAACCCATCATGTTTCATTGTCACTGAAGTTTCAATTCAGTATAGGTTGCCTGTGAATTGAATTTTGATCTTTAAACCTACTAAGTGGAAGGCTAGGTGCTGGTGCCTGGATACAGATGCTGCCAGACACTGAGAAACAAACACTTGATGTTTCAATGTGACCAATGCCAACCACAATGGAGATATTTTAAAGACAATTGTACACAAACCATGCACAAATGTATTTTGACACGTATTTATCTAGCATTTTGTACTCAATGCCTTACATAATGGTCCCTGATGGTTCATTGGGTTTTTTTGATTATGATCAAGTGCTGAGCCATCATTTTCAGAGGAATGAAAACAGTCTTCAGTATATTACTAAAAAATGTCAATGCATTATAAAAAGCACATCTCTGGGCATATGCAGGCTATGTTTAGGATTTTTTTCTCTATTTGCATTATTATCTTTGTATCAACTTCTAATTTGATCAGCTACTTTATTGCCAAATTTCATAGTCTTTTGCAAGTCATTATTAACAATTTTACATGTATCCTAAAACCACTGTGTCTGGTATAAACTTCATTATCTTCCTGCTGCTTCTAAGAATCGAAATCTGTTCTTGTTGCACAATTAAAAATTTCTGATTATTGTTCAAGTTATGATGTTTTTCCTTTTTTTTTTAAGGAAATTATTCATTTGGGAGCTAAAACTGCTACGTGGCAAATTGATTTTAATTAGTGGACATAAGGGAGGTGTGGTAACCAAAACTGCATCATTACATAATAATTTGGCTGAGGACATGATTAATATATGATATGAATGCTGGCTTTGTGTTCATGATACAAACATGTTAACATGGTATAGCTTTTGAATACATGAGCATTACAGTTTTGGACAAGTACTAATAGCAGTTCAAGCTTACTTTCTTTTTCAGTCTTTTCAACTAAAGTGAAAAGCAGGCTATTTTTGTATATTTTCTATCTCATGTTGAGTTTTAGCAGATAAATACTTGCCACATGCTCTGCATCCAAGCAAGCCTCATAGCACCGGGAGCTAATTCAACCTGCAGGTTGTAGAGAGGAAAACCTTGAGCATACCTGGATAGGATTTAAGATGCAAAAAAGCCAAATCACTTTTCAATTTATGTAAGTCTGGTCATGTGATAGAAATTGCATATATCAAGCAACAAGTTATTGGCTAGTGCTGCTTTTTTAAGAGAATTGTTGTTAGTCTTCTCCTTTTTAATTAAGGCATAAAAAGTTCCCAGTTATGCTGGTTGAGATTTTGAACTTTCATTGTTTAGGACTTTGAGAATGTGGAAAATTACTGGGTAATTGTCCCTCTCCTGCTTTGTTCTGAGAATCAAAAGCATAGATTTCGTAACTTACAGGAGACTTAAAATGCAGAACAAAAAGTATTAGATCCCTTTAGAAGGTGAAATCTTGGGTATCACAACACCTAACATCCCTTCAAGAAGAGACTATTCTGGCATGAAGCTGCTACTCACAGTAGTTCCATGCCAGAAGCATGATATATGCCTGTTAACTTACAACAGAGGTGCTCAGGGGATAGAACCACTGTTTGTTCAAGGGCAGACATGCATGTGATGATTGGTGGCAGCTTCCCGGATCCTTATATCCTGGCAGTTTAAGAGGAATGTCTTCACTGGAAGGGCAGAAAGCCCATTGCAGGTGTGGAACAGTGGTGTGAAAGAAAAGGTTCATTACAAAAGTCTTGCTTTTTCAAAGGCCTTGACCCCCTGTGTTTGTGTAAAGGCTACCTACCTTTATAATGTTATCGTTTGAATGGTTCCAAAACTGGCTTTGAAAAACACAAACTTCTCATTTTAGGTTAATTAAACAGAGTGGTCCAGCTCGTGCTGTACCTTTGCTGTTGCTATTGTTTCAAGGCAGCTTTCTGGAAGGCCAGAGCATAGCCAGCAACATGCTGTCTGGCACATGATGACTTTTCTTTCTTGTGTAGATAGTAAACCAATCTCAAGAAAACTTTCTGCTACAAAGACAGAATAAAACAAGCCTAAATTTCTGCAGAAACTGCCAGAATTTAAAAAAAGAACAAACTGCCAAGAGGGCATGAGCCCTCGGTTTTGGTTCTTCTTCCATAGTTTTCTACAGAAAATACTCATTTTTGCATTTTAACCTTGGTGAATCTGAATAATATGATTTGCAGCATTGCTACTGCTGCTTCCTGACTTTCTTCTACATATGACCAGGAGCTTGGAGGAATATTCCTTTCAAAGGTGTATATATGCTTACACACAGACAACTAGACAACTTGTTTATGTATGTCTTCATTTTTCAGGCATTACAATTAACAGTCTACTAAGGGACTTCACTTTTAATTCTTTTTAAGCAGAAGTTTGTCTCCTGAAATACCATGCTGGGTGCTGGAGAAGTGATTTCTAAGTTCAAATATACCAAACACAAAGCTCTTCACTGTTTCCAACTTTCTCTGTTAATTTATCTTGCCCTGTTTCCAGTTCAAATAAGGCCTTGAGCAGTAGAGGCTGGATACAATTATGAGCTTTCCTCACATTCAGAGACCCTAGAGTCCAGTTTAGCTTCTCCCTGTATTAATTAGCAAAGGCATTGGTATTTAGGAAAGAGCTTAGATTTCTCCAAATCTTGTTTCTGTATGAGCATTGTGAATTTGATACTACACCCCTCCGTGGCAGCAGACTGATATTGTTAGAAAGTGAATTACAGCTTCAGTTAATACCAGGAGAGGCAAAGAATCGAGTAGGTGTGGGAGAGCTATTTTGCCTCAGCACTATGGGCTGATAAATCACACAGAAATCCATACCACACAGAAATCCTTCTGCCATATATTTAGTTGGCTTTCATACTGAGGGTAAGCTATTACAGTCATTCAGCATTATTGGCATTATTGGTACCTTTTTTCCACACACACTTTTCAGATATGTGTATTTTCACAGTGTGTGCAATACCAAGTAAAGAGGAGTTTACAAGCCTGCAGTTCAGTCAGTCTTCTAGGTGCAAAGATGACTAATAGGGAATTACTTTACAAAATTCAAAGGCCTGAATGCCCTAAAATGACAGTTGAGCCATCAATGCTCATTTGCATGTTTGTTATTACAAACTCACAAAACAATGTCAGCTTTAAGTGTAGTGACAGGAAAAGAGAACACTATGATTAAGGTTAGTCTGGTTTTGCCTTTAGTTTAAAAAATTAAACTGGGAGGAGAAGAGGTACCAAGTGGGCCTGTTTAGATGGTGTTTACATGGAAAGGAATCCAGATAACTCCAGGATGTGCAGTGATCCTTACTTACCATTTATGTGTTATAGGATGACAGGCAGAAGATTTGAGTTGCTGTGGGAATCAGACTTTAGCCAGTCAGGCAACAGCCAACGATTAATACCCACATAACATTTAGCAAGCACAATGTGTGCTGGAATAATCCTGTAATCCAAGTAATACTGTGGAAAAAAAATGGTGCATTAGCCTAGACTATCATGTAAATTATAATAATGTAGTCATTAGCCTTTTTCCTTTTGGATTTTAAAATGAAGTATGTACCTCTGTCCCTCACCAGAAGCTTTGCCAGATGCCATTGTGTCTTTCAGTGAGATGAGTTGGCCTCAGTCACCTCAGACTTGCAGTACCAGTGGGATCCTCCATAGCTCCAGTACAATCTGGGCTTTGCTTGAGAAGAAAAACTACTTCCCAAGTGTGTTGGGCTTGCAGGTAATAACTCTGTGGTAAAAGATGTTGCTTGCAGTAACTAGAAAGAGAGGGCAATAAGCAGAAGGAGTTGTGGCTGATGTCCCTGATATTGCTGCCACAGCAGGGGAAGAGCATCTAGTGCATATGGCTTGGGTGTAAAAATTGCACCACAAACTACAAATAGGAATATCCTGGCTGTTAAAGGGGATTTAAATTACTGCCTGTTTATAAAGTGCTCATGCTGGAGAATGTAGGCAGTGACAGTAATGAGCAGATGGAAACAATTTAGTGTCCTAGCCTTTAATTCTAGTCCTAATCCAGTTGCTTCAGTGCTTCTGAGTTTATAAAATAAATTTTACTGAGTAGAATAAATAAATTACATTCTCTACTACCAATAAAAGATTATTTCCTGGCACATATTCATTAATGTTTGTCAAGTCTAATTTTAAAATATAGATGGCATGTATTACATTACTTCTCTGGAGTTTGTTTTACACTCTGTTAGTTTTACTGTCTTGGAACTTTTCCCAGTGTGTCACGGGCACTCTATTGTGTTCATTATTTGTTTTAATATAGAGTTTCTCATCCAATTTAATACTAAGTTTTTTCCTCTTTGATCTTTGATAATCTTACATTCTTCAGATATTCTGTCAAGCTCCCTAAAGGAAGCCTGTACCTTCCATGTGTACTGAGGACCTTATGATTTGTTCCATGAATGCACTAAACTTGTGAGATGCTCATCTAATGAACAGGTTCTTGACTGGCATATAGCTTTACTGCCTTGAAAAAGGTCTTCCAGTAGTGCTTTAACCACGGCCCTTCTACATTTTTATACTGTGTGATTTTTTTGCCTATAATATTTTTCTACAATTTGTGCCATATACAAAATAAAAGCAAGGAATGGTTTTGTAAACAATGTTGTCATTGCTCCTGTGTAGCTGAATGTCAGAAATTTGTTTCAGGGACTCCTATTTCCACTTTTCAGAACCTCTGAAGCTACCAGTGAAAAAAAAAAGACGGTGCTGGATCACCAAAATAGGGAGTATACTGTCTTTTTAGTTGTAACTATATCACTGATGCTGCCTATGATTTTTTCTTACAGCTTGTAGGGGAAGATATCTTTACATTCCTTAGTAGAAGAAAGAAATTCCCATTACCTGAGATTATGCTGCACAATATTTTTAGTGATAGTTCACAGTATGCCTGCTTTAGATACTCCTTATACAAAAAACCCAACTACCTCAAAACATATTGTTACAACTAATACTTAAAATAATTCTTAATTCATCATTTCATTAAAGCCCAAAACTCTACCTAAAATACTATTTAAAAAAATAGCTGTAAGACAAGCAGACTTCCTTGTAACTGCAAAGAGAAATTCTGATCTGGGGAGAGCTAGGAAATGTTTCCCTTGAAGCTTCCCACATCTAGCATTCTGTAAGTGAAAGCACAAAGTTTGTAAGTTTTTCTTTAATAACTTTTAAAACATAATTTAGTAGTAAACACCCCCCTAAGGTGCATAAGTAGTAATAGTCTTGCATATAAAAGTACTTCAAGGTTTCTTCATTTTAAAAAGAGTGAAGGTAAGTTTATAACATCCTACAAACAGACAAAACATAAACAAACCAGTATTGAGCCACTCCTCCTATGTTTCCCACCAAGGACAGAGTGAAAACTATTTGAGAATTACTTAGCCATACTGTAAGTTATTATTGCACTTTTGAATGCAAGAACTAGCTAGCATTTAAACACCAACCACTTTGACAGGCAGAAGTGGTGCAGGTACCTCATAATTCTCACAAGAGCTCTCCCCATGACTTTGACCAAATTTACTGGAATCCAGGGGCTTTGCACCAGTTTTACCAGCAGAGAATTTCTCCTGTGTTTTTGTGCTACCACCCACAGGGAGATGAGATTGAAAATGTGCTACTTGTGCAGGCATGTTACTGGAAGTGCCAAGAGTTAACTATTTGCAAGTGGAGGGTGTCTCTCCAGTGGTGTTCTGCTCAAGAAGGCACAATCGTACTTTGTGATCCAGCTCCTTCATGCGTGGAGACTCCTCTTTGTCCTCTAGCTCAGGTGTATTTTGCACTCCTGCAGAGCTGGCATAGGCATCAGGTTGCTCCCACCTCTGAGCTGGAGCTTAGAGAGGTCAGCAGAGATATTGGCCTGAGAAATCCATCACTACTAACATATTTGAAGATTACTTTTGGGTTATTTTCCACTGTAGAGTAGCTTGGTTTTTGTTTGTTTTTGTTTTAAACAAATTTTCTGCTGTATAAAAGGATGCAATTTTTAGAACCTAATTTTCCCCACCAGTTTATTAGGTTCATGTTTAATACAACTTGTACACAAGATACTTCTAAAAGGTGATTTCCAATGACAAACATTGCAGGTGGGCACACCTCTTCTGAAGGTTGTCAGTAGTAGTTAAACTTCTCCTTTGCAGCTTTGAAAGCATCCCAAATATGTTTATTTGGACTATCCAAATCCCCTGATGTTTTATTTGTAAGAATAGAGTGCATCTAAACAACAATTCCTTTCTTTAGCTTAAAGCATTGATCCCGTATGTGCTAGAGATCCAGGCTGGAAGTCATGAATTAACACTTTGTTTTTTTGTTGTTGTTGTTTTTGGGATACCTTTTTCTTTGTCAGAAGACAAGCACAAATTACAGCTAAATTCAAAGGCACATGCAGCCCATCTTACCAAGAAGTGATATGATTTAAAATAATTTATGTCTATTCCTCCAAGTTTAATAGTGTTGTTTCCCAGATGAGCATACACATAATACCTGTCTTACATTTTGAAGAGATCAGTAACACTCCTCCTCTGATACTATTCCATTATTTGAGGTTTTACATATGAGTACCTAGTAGGTCCCATCCTTGAGGAGAAAATTCCCTTACTGCAGAGTTAGATTGCATCAGTTTTGCAGGAGGCCTGTGAACAGTTGCCAATTTAAGTTTTGCAGGAGAAAATTCCCATAAAGAAGCACTCTGAAATGCTTTTATGTCTTGTATCCTTTTATTAATTCTCTTTGGAACCTAAAGAAATTAGAATTACTACAGTAACATCACATAATAGCTTAGCATAGCAACCCCAAATCCTCTGTACACCTTTCTGCAGGTGAAAAATTGGTGAAAAGAAAAAGACTTTATGTACATATCATGCTTATAAAAACTTTTTTCTCTTCGAAGCAGAGGATTAACATTTATTCCCTTCTTCTTTCCCATCTTGACCTTCCATGTTTCATCAGTAATAGGGAACAATCTATCAGAATTCATGTTCCTCCTCCCTCCTGTTACTCCTGAGGAAACACATGATGTGACTTACAGACTGTGCTCTGAGAGCCTTGGTCTTGCAGCCTCATAAGCCCTGACATGGTATTGCCACGTGATCTTTTGGCACTGGCTGGCACTGGGATTGTGCTGCTTCGGGCTGGGGTTGTGTTTACCAGGAAAACTCAATCAGTGCAGCTGAGTGCAGCTAAAATGATGGCAACTGTATTCCCCTTACACAACACTTCCTCTGCTGATGAAGAAGATGCAGCTGTGAAAGGGCAGACTTCTAAGCAGGAGCTGCCATCTGGTTTACCTCTGTATGGCAGGAGGCCAAACCTGAAACTTCCATAGTTTCATGACAGCCACACAAAACCTCCTGGAGAAATGAGCCGGTTAAGCATGGGAATGTACACCCACTTGCTCTGAATTCCTTTGTTATCCTCAGCCTCAGAATATCTTGCACCTGTTTGATGCGGTTCATAACACAGCAAGGGCATTGATGTGCAGCCAGCCAGGTGCATCACATGAGGAACTCTGAGTCCTGCTTTGGGAACAGGGCTGGTAGTGCTATGTAGAGCAGCACCTGGACAGGCTCAGGAGGTAGATTCTTCCATGAGAGCTGTCCCTAGGCCTGTCTGTAGGGGGCTCTTGCATGCACCTGTGAGTGCCAACCACTACAAGCCTGTCATAGTCAGTGTTGGGTCACACAGGAAGCAGTAGCACTTGGTCAACAACAACAAACATTTCCTTGTTGGTGATCTACTCTCCTGTTTTTGAGTTTCCATGCTGCCACAGGCCTTGCAGAACAGGTTCCCAGTGGGCAAGGCCGTTGTATAGCCAGTTTTCAGGCTGGTGGCTGACACAACATCCCACAGTGTGGCTTATGGAGGGGCACTGATGTATGCTGATGCTTTCTGCCAGCATGTGCCAGTGGGCTGGACAGGATCCGGCAGCTGTAGCTCACCTTGCCAGAACTGCCCTTCTATACCAAGGGCCCTTTTCCTCATCTGTTGGCAGCTGCCGTATCACAACTGAGTTGGACAGAGAAGCATGACAGCAAATGCTGTCAGACACTGGAGCTCAGTCTGGAAAAGCTATTTTTAGGGGAGACTTTTATGGTGGGATTCATCTCTCCTGACTTTCTATTGTCAATAGCCGATCTTGCTGTCTAGCCTTCTTCCACAGCTGTATCTGGAATTTATTTCATCTCGTACCTAAAGTAAGTATCTAAAATAGACCAGACAACTCACACCTTTAGAAATGCTTCTTTTCCTTCTATAAAGAGAAACTGATTGAGTGGCTTATCTGGAAGTGTCTTCACTAGGTCCATTCAATGCTACCTCATAAATGGATCCTACCACTTGTGTGTGACAATCACAAGAAATGCCATACCTTTTATAGATAAAATTCTTTATATTCAACTGTAAAATGCATTTACTGAAGTGCTAATGGGATTTTTCTGTGTGCTTCCTTTTGAGAACTATTTATCCTCTTCTGGTAGACAATGGGCTGGCAGTTACTTTTCAACCTACTTTTGCTCTTCCTCCTGGTTGCAGGCTGACAGCAATGATAAATAGGGGATCTGGGCTAATGCATATATATGTTATTCCTCAACTTATATATGATGATATTTACAATATCATCATAGTTAAAAGCAGTCCAAATGCAGATTAGAATATATGTAAACTTGAAATTATCAGATGAGTCAAATTCTGATTTATTCTAGTGATATTCCAGTGGATGAATCTAAGCATCTTAGAGATTTTAAATAAGTAGTAATTAAGGCATGAAGAACTTGGCAAAGATGAAAGTATGAGAATAGATCAGTTTATCTGAAGAATAGGTTGAATTGCATCACCTGTTTTCTGCATTCTTTTAAGAGAGTATTTCAATATGTACCTTCTTCTCTTGTGTTAAAACTCAATTAATTAGACCAGAACTCAGCATTTAAAGGAACAGAGCAATTAAAACTGTTACAGAAAATAACATTTTTCTGTGTTGCATATATTCTGATTAAATGGTAGAAATGAGCTGTGTTTTGATTTGCTTACTGAGTAACCGCATAGAGTCCCTCTGGCTAAATAGAAAAATTGAATACAAACCCACAATAAGTTAATAAACATACAATCATCACAGTAAAGTTTTAAAAATTCTATCAAGTAAAATCCAACAGGAAGTGTTGTTATGGCAGATGAAAACATCATCTGCAGTTAACTACCAAGCCTTAGCGGAAAGTGAGAATCGATATATTTATGGACTTAGTAAGTTTATTATTTTTTTACCTTTTGCAACTAAATAATACATTTCCATTATTTAATTGGATTAATTTCATCTTTAGCAAATATCTTAATGTACTTTTATATAGATAAAGCTAAGCAAGGCTTTTCATATAAAATTCATCAAAGTTTGTATTTTGGGAAATATCCAGTATCTCTGGAAAGAAAGGGAATGGTGAGACAATGTTTTTTCCTTCCAGAGTTCCTGAAGTTATTGGAGTCATAAAACTCCTTTTTTCTATGTTTAGAAATTGCTAGGATGGTCCTTTAATTAGATATAAATCTGATTTTGTAATTCAAGCTGCTGCAAAAGTGAGCACCGTGATGTTACATGCAACTAGATGACCAAAGAATACTTCTTGAGATTCTTGGTAATGCCTGGAATGACTTCTGCATCAGTCTTTCCTTGCAATGGAGAGTTCTGCTCTATATTGGATTAGACATGAATTAGGTGGGTTTGCTCTCTGTGTGTGCCTTGTTAGATGTGAGAGACAATTTTCTACTTGTGAGCTGGGCTAGTTCTGGGTAGAATACTCCCTCTTTTTGTTTGGTCAGTCTGTACTCAGCTTGGTGTGATAGCTGTGTCAGGCCATATCTCCTGTCAGCACATCCAGATACTGCCTGTGGTAGTGTTAAATACTCCTGATTTGTAACAGGCAGGGGGTCTGTGATTTCTTGAGGGAACCTGCTTCTCCTTAGATCTTCAGCAGAGTAGTCCTTTTGTACTTCTGCACTGGGGTGGTGACACAGACGGTTCATACCAAAACCTGACAGATGTCACTATGCAATTCATACACTTTGAGGAGCTAAGTCATCCCTTAGTATTTTTGCTGACTCTCATTAAAGGCACTAAGAAGTGCTAGTTACTGAGGTTTCAGATAAGATGCTTGGCTTGCACTCTCAAGTCTCCTGTGCATGAGCTCTGCTGCTCTGTGGCTGTGAGGAGAATGGTAGGTAGGCCTCTTTGGAGAGGTGCTTAAAGCAGCTTTAGTGTTTAGACTTTAGGAGTAAAAAAAGCAAAGAGTGAACAAAACAAGTTGTTCCTCCCAGGAGAGGCTGGTACCACTAGCACGCTGCACTGGCAGGTAGGCTGCCACAGTAATGACAACACAAGAAACCTGCCTTCTTTTGCAAACCTTTTGTATCAGTGATTGTGGGAAAGTTTTGCAATCACTGTAAGAAGGAAATCCAAGGTTTAAAAAAATGTGCTGGAGTGCTCCACTTCTTGGAGTAGGCAGCGCTTTTGCTGTGACGTTGTGCTGGCTTCAAGCCTGAAAGCCCTAGGGCACAGGAAAGAAACAGCCTGACACCGCAGTGACACAAAGTAAGTTCTCTCTCTCTGCCTCTCACTTTCTCTCCCCACCCTCCCTTCCTGCTTCTTTTCATTTGTTTATTAGTTTGCTTAATTGTTAGGTGCAGGTCAGACTAGGCTTTTTGTACATCTCAGTGTCACTAAACTTGAAAGAGGTTATGTAAAATGCAAAGGTACAATTTTGCAAATTAGATATTTTTTAAAAGGCAATCACTGTGGACATTTGGATGTTTTATCCCTCCATACAAAAACAATTCATTGCCATTAATTACTTAAAAAAAATCATTAATTAAGTCTTGTATTATTTTTCCTGCTTCATTTAATTTTAAATACCACTAGGGTCAATGATTTGCTAGTTTGCCAAAGTGCAGATTTTTATGGGATGGTTATGGAAAACGTATTGTTTCATTATGTGTAAGAAAAATGTTTATACAGTTTAATATTTTCTCTAAGTTTAAAGTAGATTATTAGGCTAGGAACATAGAATTAAATAAAATTAAACACTGTGTATAGAAAACCATGTCACTGATTTAGATACTGTTTATTTAACAAAGTCAGAGGTTTCACAAAGTTAATAATCAGCAAAATGCAAATCAATGAAGAGTGTATTTGTTTTAGATAACTCTGTCTTTCAGGTCCCATCCTGCAAAGATTGGCGTAAATTTAAATTCACCATACTTTAATTATCTATAACTGTTTTTCAATGGTATTTGATTTGTGAGCTCCTAAAGATGGTTTAAGGAAGGTTAGGTCAGGTCCCTTTACAAATTTCATATATGGTTCATGCTGAAATACACGTTTAACTTTTGCATAGTTACTTTTGATAGACCATACTGGAGTCGGATTCAGGACTAAAAATTGAAGTTAAAGTGCTTATGAGGCTTTATATCTGTTTATTAGACACCAGTGTCTATTTGCAATCATTAAGGGTAACTTTTAGGCACCTGTTGGGTTCCTAAGAGAGTTTTGTCTTTTCTGGGCCTGGGTGGACATTTCTCAGGGAGTCCAGCTTGCTCCTAGGCATCTTGCTTGGAAGAACTGAGCTCTTCGAAGGAGAAGAACAACCTTTGCACATTAGCATGGGACCCTGCCACAGCCCTACTGCCTCTGGTGTTAAGAATCCCTCACAACACTTAAATAGCCTCTGCTCTAGGGTCAGCTGGCATCTGGGGCCTGCAAGAGAACATTGAAAGGTTCCCAGAGCAAGGTGCATAGGGAGAGGGAGAAGAAGGAAGAGGGCAGAAATGCTACAGGACAGTTTCTTGACCTATGTACCTCTATATTCCTCTAATACATATGCCAATTTATATCAGAGCTAAATAATTGGTTTCTGTGCTACTGTGCCAGTTTTCCAATGGAGGAACTTGGCAATAACTCTTTTTGACTTGTTAGAATTCCAGATCCCTCTGTATTATCTAGTTTTCCCTGATCAGCTTGATCTACATCAACCAATGACTATATGCCCAAGGCAAGGGGCTTGGAGCTAGATGATCTTAAGGTCCTTTCCGTCCCTAACTATTCTATGATTCTAGATCAGAGCCAATTTTTAAATGGTAATCTTTGGCAGTCTCATTAAAGTAGCTACATTTATCATCTGTTTTGCCAGGAACTTATAGAGACTTGTGGAATTAGATAGTCATTATTTGTTTCCTTTAATCAGTGCCCCCTTTCCCTGATACATCTTTACCTGCCATATCTCTTATCCTATTTTCTCCTCTGTCATCATTTGTGGTTTGATTCTACAAACATTTATCCAGTAAATAATGTGACTAATATAAATCTTGGCAGAATGGTGCAGAGTGGTATTCAGCATTTCTGCAAATCCATAGATTATGCAGTTAGAGAAAATCCTTATAAATATAGCATATCAGCAGCCTACTGGATCATACCAAAAGTCCATTTAGCCTGGAACAGTGATCAAAAGCGAGTATCTAAAAGAGAATAGAAGAATTAGTTCAAACATGGCAAAGATGTTTCTCTGACATAACTATCCTAGCCTCCACCTGCCTAGGGACTTTCCTCTTTACAAAGATGTCTAAAAAATGTCAGCAAATTGCCTCTAAATTTTCAGTCTATCCAAGAAGATCCTGAAGTTTTTTAGAAAGCAGATTTCACACAGCAGGTGCACCAATACTTAGCTCATTACAATGGCACTTTAAACACCCTTTAACACACTTCCTGAGAACTAGTGTCAATGTGTAGAGTTCTCAAGATGTGTCTCACCATCTAGTATCTATGAAAAACATTGGAACCTTCATTCTTATGCAAATAATACTTAAATGTAGTGACATTTTCCAGGAAGACCTACATATCAGATCTGAAGGAGGAAAACCATGGACAGGTCAATCACTGCTGGCCAGCTTAAAGACAAGTCACTCTTCCAGGACAACGATGGCAGTGCAGCTCCTGCCAAGAACATGTGCTATAACTGTTCAAAGCTAAAGGTATGGTAGAGGAATCCTCACCATATATTTTCACTGGAATACTAAAAATGGCAATTTAAAGTTCTATCAAAAATCAGATAGTTGCGTAGGACATTGACAGTATGTGTGTTGGAAACAATGCTCTAGGTTGTGAATCCAAGCACATAGAAGTCAATAAATGTGTTCTGAAGTTAAAAAGCAAGGCCATATTTTACTAAGGAAACATTTAGAGATGGGCTATAGTCGTAATGGTAGTTGCAGTTACATCTTTTTATAATTGCTTTTTAGAACACAAGAAGTAGGAGTAATAAGACATGCTGTAGCAGTAGCAATAGTAGCAGTAATGAACCAATTTATGCTGCAAGTTTTTCATAAGGAAAGAAACAGTTAAAAAAATACATGGTAGAAAGATGGAAAGTATGCACAGTCAGTGTCAACTTTCTTTTTCTTTGCAGTAGAAGAGGCTTTGAAGGCCATCCTGAAAGAGAAAGTAAAATCTTCTGGTTTAATGAAAACAATAGGAAGAATCTCTTCATGATAGGAAGAATCACTTCAAGGAGAATTAGAAAACAAACTATTTGATTTTTACATTTCTTGAGTAGGTAGCGCAGGCATCCAGCCATGAAGAAAAGAAAATGCTTCTTTGCAAACTCAACTGTTTTCTCTCTTCAGATATTTCTTGGAGCTCTAGCTTTTTCCTTTTTTGCCAAAGGATTTTCTGGAAGCTACATGAAGAGCATGTCCAGTCAAATTGAAAGGAGATTTGAAATCTCATCATCAATTGTTGGCATTATTGATGGCAGCTTTGAGATAGGTATGTGTATTGTCTTTGAAAGTGGATAAATACTGCTTCTGAATAGATTTTCTCTAAAAAAAAAAATATATATTTTTTTCATAAACTTACTGAATCTTCTTCCTCTTCATGCAGGTAACTTACTGGTAATGGTGCTGGTGAGCTACCTTGGACCAAGAGTTCATCGGCCAAAAGTAATTGGTGTTGGGTGCCTCATCATGTCCTTGGGAGCATTTTTGTCAGTCATGCCTCAGTTCCTAATGGGACGGTAAATATGGAGACTTTTCGCATTTTGCACTAATTGAACTTGACCATATAAAGTGTTATTTAATCATACACTTGAGTTAAAAGCTTGACAATAGTAGTCTCTTCCAAAAAATAGGAATTTTTTAATAGGTGGGTTTTAGTATCAACTTTCTAATTTCCTCTTTGAAAGTTTACCTCTTTCTACAAGTAGGTAAGACAGAAAACTCAGGTATCTACAGGACTTATATATAATTAAAGTGGGTTGAATTTTTACCTAAGATGGGTATATACAGATATTAATTATTTTTAATAGGTGTTCTCCTTCTTTTTACACTTAAATGAACTGTCATGAGATCTTCAAGGAAGAGGTTTCTTTCTCCATGGTAGCTATTCATACTAAGCTCTTAAAATTATGAATATATTTATCTATTATCTCCACTAAATTGAGGGAGAGTTAAATATCTACCCTTCCCATCTAAGCTTTAGTGATTCCACAGTTGTCACAAGCAGTTCATACATCTCCAACCCATTAGCATCTTGCTGAATAGTAGTTGAAAATAAAATCCCTCTGTCCCTCAAAAGTTGAAATTTATTTGTGCATCTTCTTTGGTTCAAAGATCAGTAACTGTGATAAGGAGGATATTGAAAGAATCATATCTGGTGACCATGGTATGGAAAGTGGCCACAATCACCACTCTGCTTGGAAACTTACACTGTAGCATAGGCCAGAAGCAGAGCTATGGAAATCTGATTTAACCCAAACTCACATAAGTTTGGAAGATTACCTGTTCTCCACAGCACTGAGGAAAACCCAATGGCCCTGGGGACCCCACTGTCATCCATCACAATATTAAAGGTTACCACTCAATTGCACAGTCAGAGGGAATATCTGCTCTCCATTTATGCCAATGTAGCATAAATGTACTCAAGCTTGCTTCAATTTTGTTAGCAGACTTTCTGTTAGCAGTAAACTGGCACATGTGTTTTGCAGCTGGTTTTAATCTCTTTATAGACACATATAGGTTACTAATAATTTCTTATCTAGTGTATTTTAAACTAGCACAGAAATCTTTGTAACATGTCTGTCACACAGATAAGGAACCAGTGCCACTATGGAAAAACAGTACTGTTGCATGTAAAATGATGTAGATAGACTCTGCTTCTGTCCTTTGGTCTAAAGGATGATCTCTGAGCAGCTTTTCTGCTCCTCAGCTTAACAAAATATGGAGTTAGTATGGTAAGAGTAGTTTGAAAAAGATACAAAGAAACCTATTTTTCTTAAGTGAGAACACTGGAAATGGCTTGCCCCTACACTTTGCTTATACGTAAAAGGAATGAACATGAATGAACACAAGGCTCATACACACTTCCTGATAAGCAGACTCTTTCATGTGTCAGTTGTATTTTACATAGTTGTTTTCCAGTTATAATTATGAAAGGATAACTGTTACTGTGCACAACTCCTCTATGAGTGTCTCAGCTTGCTCCCTGGCATCATCTGAGGGCCATCCAGTCATAGAGGCTACAGAAACACCCAGCACAAAGAAAAATTTCGGTAAGCAAAAGCTCTAATGCTGGGTTCTCTTCTCCTTGTCCCTATTTTATACACCTTCTTGTACTGAAAACCTGCTAGCTCCCTGTTAGAAACCATGATACATACATACCCACCTTGTAATAGTTGTTAAGCCCTGTATTTTATGTTATTTTTCTGTTACAATAAAGTATTGTGAGAATTCTGTTCACAGAAATGTAAATATTTATGGCCTGCAGGATGTGAGAAAACAGCAAATTCCCATCTGTGGCTCTTTGTGTTGATGGGGAACCTTTTACGTGGAATTGGGGAAGCACCAGTTATGCCACTGGGGGTGTCATATATTGATGATTTTTCTAAAGAAGAAAACTCAGCATTTTACATAGGTAATATGCAAATGAGTGGGTTTTATGCTAAACATTTTTTCTTTAACATTTCTGTAGCCAAGCAAATATTCTCTGATGAATTTATCTGTCTGCTCTGCTTGGGATAATTTTAAGTTGCACACAGGCAAAAAAAAAAAAACCAAACCAAAAAAACAAGCAAAAGAGATCTCTTGTTTATTTTGAATGATATTCCCAGATTCTTCTTTTGCTTTTGCTGGGTGGCTTCTGCTACATGTGCCAGTGTTCTCTGTGATGAAGTGAAGCATAATCAAATACTCATTTCTCCAAAGTGAGAAGTCATATCTGTCTTATCTGGCAGTTTATCGTCAATATCTCAGCTCCATTCTTCCTACTCACTGTTTCACAAATAGGAGAATGATCCTCATTGTATTGACCAGCAATGACAGTGGTGCAATTGTGTTTCAGAAGATTTTACCTGGCTTTTTGAATTTTACATGCAGCACACTTCCTGAAGAATGCTTATTTTATAGTCACTAGTTACTGAATTAAAAGCCAGCCCTTGCCAGAGTGTTGTAATAAATCCCTTCTAAGTGGGATTTTGTTGTTGTTTTGAAGGAAGATAGCCTGTTGCCCAACACAGAAAGTTTACACCCAAGCTAATTAATTTGTTGCCAAATTGACTTAATAGTATGGAGTGTTTGTGTGGCTAAGGAAGGTCAAAATTGCTGACTGAAACAAACCTGGTGAGTTTGAACTGGTCATATAATATGACACAGTTTCAGGAAGGGCTCAGACAGCAAATGCTACAGGGTAAAACCATTGAAGATGTCTTCATTTGGGGATGAGGACATTTGCAGGTTGAAGAAAATTGAAGTATAGTCAGAGGAGCTGACAAAAACAAAAGCTCCACTCAGCAGTGATAAAAAATGTTCGTAATCACCTCCAAGCTCTGATTAAAGGTATTTTAAAAAGTTTAGCTGAAATCTTTTCTTGTCAGAATCTGATCTTGGAGAGGTTGCGATGGGTCGGACTACTGGGAAAGTGAGATTAAAAATATAAAGTAGACACAAAGGAAGTATGGATTCAATCAAAATGAAAATTTGTTCAGGTCATGCAAGTCAAATCATATATTTAGTTTATAGTGTATTCAATATTTCATTTTAACATTCTGATTAGCAGTTTTCAGTCTCTTCCATTTTGATGAACTGACCCGATTTGCAAAGGGTCAGTCTTTTGAAATAGTCTTTCTCATAGAGCTGAGATTCCTTTAATTCTTTTCTATATATGATTTTATTTATCAGTTGACTGAGCCAATTTATGATCAGTGTTTCTGTAAAATAAGTAAAAAAAAACCTCCTATACTAAAACCAGTCAAGCCTTGCTGATTAATTTTGGCCATTTATCTCACCATTTGACCCTGATCAAGAAGTTTGACCTTCCTGTCTCTCCTTTTTTTCCTGCCCTTAGATGTTTTGTTGAGTAAGAGCATAAGTTATTTTGAGGCAGAGACACCTTATTCATTTGCTCCTAGGGGAATCCTACCTTCTTCTTATCCCATTATCTCCTGTTGTAAGCGGAGACAGAGGGAGAAATGGAAGCTTCAGTGAGGCCAGTAGCAAAACTCTGAAAGCTGCTTTTAAAAAAGTTGCTACTTGATCACTAAGTTTCTTAATTTTTCTTTTTTTTTTTTTTTTCATCCTCAGGAGTACCTGTTAGCACACCAGCACCAGTTGGCTGATTTGCAGTTCTGGTGCTGAATGAAACAAGGAGTCTGTCTAATGAACTTTGCACACACACATGCTTACCTATGGAAAATATTCTCAGGGTCCTATACCTAATTCCATGTCCACACACTTCTATTGTCCCTATTATCTTAATGTGACTCCAGACTGCAATGCCTTCTTATATACACATCATCAGATCAATTACTGCTGCTAAAAGTTAAACTAGGGACCTGAACACAAATTACAAAGAAATATCCTGACTTCTACAAATACAGAATGTCATGCAAGCTGTGAGTAGAGTTGCAGGTACACCTAGGATACTTCCAGCAGGTCTAGAGTTGTTCATTAGTTAACTCCCACAGGCTGAACAATGTAACCACAAAAATGTGAAGTAGGGAGGAAGAGGGATGAAAGTCATTGTGATACTATTCTCTTTCTCCCTGTTCCTTCCAAAACACCAATCTTGCCAATGAAATGCATGTAGGGATCCACATGAGACCACACTCCCTTTGGCAGAACCCTGAGTGTGTGAAGGAGCCTGTTTCCACATCATGGCTAGCATGTTGGCAGCTTATGGCTTATTTTCTTACTGCTCAGATGCTTTCCAGCAGACAACCCCTAACATCCTGTGCCCTACTTCTGTATCCTCCTTCCTCTCTCCTCAGAGAAGAAGTCATGCTTGTCTGTGCAGTATTTTACTCATTCCCCGGTGCTGCCTCCTTTCTCTTACAGGTTTGGTGAGATCCTCAGGCATGTTTGGGCCCACCCTAGGCTTCCTGCTTGGGTCTTTTTGTGCCAGCCTCTGGGTTGATATTGGCATTGTGGATACTGGTAAGAGACCATGGAGTGGTGCGTTGAGAATACAGCTGTATATGATTCTATGATTTTATATGATGGCTGTTCTATGATTCTATATAGGAACCTGCATGGCAAGAAGCACCTTCCCAGTTTATTACTCCAAAAGCAGGGACTCTAGAGAGTTTTTTCCTACTTGAAAGCTGGTGTTATATACACTTTAATAACTGCAGTGCTGTAGTTGACCAGAATGGACTGTGATGCAAGACCTCTACCCTCACTGCAGAAAAATTTTGCACCTCTTTTAATGCTTGTGCATGCACTTGTTACACCCTTGTTGTACGGCTGAGAACAGACGAGGAAATGAAAGGCCATTCCTACACTGAAGGAACAGTGAAAGGCCTTTTCTTGTGGCCATTTTCAAAACTTGACAAAAATTGCATTCTCTTAAAAAGCATGCAGCAGAAATTCATATGAAAACTCATTTCATTATTCAAACAACTCTAAAGTCTCTCATTCCAGCGAAAATTTGAGGAACTTCAAAGAAACAAATGTTAAGTTTGGGAATGGAAGAAGGAGGGGACAGAGGGAAATTGAGAAATAGAAGATCTTTCTGGGTGCTGAAGGGCCCTCTTGCTGTCACTCACTCCCACAGAAGGTACTGGAAAATTGTAGCAGGGATATCCTACTATGGGTCTAAACAGAGATATCTATTTTTGACTACTTGGGACTGATTTGATTCAAGCTGCATTTCGATTCTTCATATGGAACATAGATTACATCTGTTCTTATCCTTAAATTATGTATATTTATATATGGATATAATTGTTCTGCATGATGCTTAATCTCTTTTCCTGTCTTTGTATTTTATAGATACCATCAGCATAAATCCGAAGGATACCCGTTGGGTTGGTGCTTGGTGGCTGGGATTGCTTATCTGTGGAGCAGTTAATCTCATTGCTTCATTGCCTTTCTGGTTTTTGCCCTACTCCTTACCAAAAGAAGGAGAGAATGAAATCCTGAAGATTAGTCATTTGCCTGTTCAAGGAGATCACTGTAAAACAGACCCCCCAACTCAGCCTCAGTTAAAGTTTTCAGAAGCAGTAAAAGGTGAAAGATTATTGCCCAGATGTTTACATGTTCACTCTGAGCTGAGCATGGATTTGCATGACCACAGCAAAGTGTGCATTTATGCAGTGCAAATGATGGACAAAAATGCTTTTTAATTTGTAGTATTATAATTACATGCTAAGGGTGTGTTTCAGTCCTCTGCTTATGTCGGGCAGATGCAAAAGCTCGTTCTTTGAGCACCAGAGACTCCCAGTTCAACACAGTAGCTGTTATGTCATATATTACAGCTATAATCCTATGATTATGAAAGAAGAAGGTGGAAAACATCCCATCCCTCGTTAATGACCAATCCACTGCTGTCAGGTTACTGTTTCACTGAGGTCAACATCTGGGAGGGAAACCTGGAACTAAGTACTATGTTAGCTGTTGGAGGGATTTCACTGGGTTCATACCTACTATGTATGATGCTATTCACTTTGTATGGGCAATATCAGATCTAACTACCTGTTACTGAACTCCCCCAAAGCTTTTGTTCATACGTATGTAGGCATGTGCACCCTTTAGTGGCCATGACAGATCTGTTTTGAACTCTCTTTTAGACAAGTGTGCAAACAGACTACAGGCTAAATGCAAGTTTTCTTGTCTTTAATGGATTTAGATACTGTAATTGAGGGTCTTGGGAAAGGTTCCAGCCTTCTGCTGGATTAGGCGCTCCCTTTCCCTGACCATCAGCTTCATGTTGGGCTCTAGTGTGGTTTGTGAAGGTTCCTACTTTAGACACCAAACCTTTCACTTGGTACATTATAGAGAGTCTGTGTTCCTCTGGGGACACTCTTCCGTACAGGTATCAGTTTGGCAAACCTTAGTGCTTTTGATGAATAGTCCTGTGTCACACACAGATAATCTAGGATTTCTGATTCCTATTTGATTATCCACTATGACATTAAGCCTTGCTGCACACTTGCTGCACCAGTAAGTCATGAGGAAAACTGTCACTGGAGCAAGCATATATTTTGATTGGCAAAAAATTATAATCTGCAATACAGCCAGGAATTGAATCAAAGTTGGTTTTATTATCTAAAGGTGAAAACAACTCTTCTCTGTGTTTAGCAGGGTGTACAGCATATACCTCTCCATTGCAGGTTTCTTCCCAGCTCTGAAGAAGCTGTTTGGAAATCCAGTTTTCCTGGTGTACATCTTCCTCACTATTCTGCAGTACAATTCTCTTGTTGGGTTGATAACCTATGAGACAAAGTTTATGGAACAGCAATTTAATGTATCAGTAGCAAGAGCTATCTTTCTAATTGGTAGGTACCTGTCCTTCTTTAAAATTCCAGTGTCAAAAAGGAAGATTTTCATTCTTACGTTGCCTCCCTTTTTAAGAGGTTCTTGTTCTGACCATTTGGGTTAGGGAAAAAAAAAAAAAGGAAAACCAAATGTGTATGTAGTATTTTATTAATTTTTCTACTGTATTCGGAAAATGGATGTTTATTTTAGTGTTAATTCCCCTGATGTTCCTTATTTAGTGGGCTAGAGGAGTATTAAAACTGGGTGGATTTTTTTTGGCTGAAGTTTTTTGAGACTGAGATTTCAATAATGAAAGCGTCTGTTTTCATTAACAAAACCCACATATAAGCTGTAGTTACAGCTAGAAGAAAAAAATATCCAATTTAGAGAATGTCTAATGAAATGTGTGACTTTTCAGAATAACAGCTTGATATAAATCTTATTCCATTTTGTTTGAAAATATATATTTTGTGAGCAGCAAGAAAAGAAATGTAAGAGTTGAGTAATTTCATTCAGCTCAAAGATCTGTTTCTATTTGCTAGTTCCCTACAAATAAGTTCTTTGTGGTTTTCTACCAAAAAAGAATGTTGAAATTATATTAATGATTAATATGGTCTGCTAACATGGTAAGGAAACCGGGTATTTGAGTTCATTGCAGAATTGATATTCCATTAGTCTGAAGGCACCCTGTTTTCCTGCAGGTCAGGTACAAATGTGGAAAGAACTTTCTTTTTAGTGTTTTCTTTCAGATGCAGGGAAAGTTTTAGAGAAACAACATGAAAAACAACCCCCCCAGAACAACCAAACAAATAAACACAGGGAAAAGCCAACCCTACACAATAAAAACTTGTAAAAGCTCTCTACTTAGCATGTAAATATTATGGCTGGAGTTTGTGAAACACTGAGCATCTAAATTCAAATCTTTCCATGACTCACTCTTCAGGGCAAAATGGTATCCAATGCAAATCCAGATGCTGCCCCTGTCATGTTACATGTTGGAGATTATTTTTATTTTTGTAACTTTCTGGAAGTTTAATGATTTGTTTGTTTGTTTGACAAAGAAGTGCCCATGAGCTAAGACATTGCTCTCATTTACTCCAGTTTCTAACAGGCACCTTTATAAGGTTTTTTATATCAGTACATACACAAACAACAGTACAGTGAAAAGGCAAGTAATGCTGAGGAGCTAAGCTTTTCAAAATCAAAATATGATTTGAAAAAAAATGGAAGTAAAAAGAAATTACTTAAATCTAATAAAAAGCCCTAGGACCTTGGAGGATCTGTTGGAAACTAGGTTGGTACCTGATATTTTGGTAAATACTAGAACAAGATATTTTTCTTAAAAGGCCTGCTGCAAGTGACAAGAGTAAACATTTTTATTACCTTCTATTTGCAGGTGTGATACTTTTACCCATCACAATCCTGGGGATGTTTCTAGGAGGCTTTCTGATCAAGAAATTCAAACTTCACGTAACTGAAATGGCCAAGTTTGCATGCATCACCTTTATAGTAGCATATTTGTTAAACCTCTTGTACTTCACATGCAGCTGTGAGGTGCTCCAGGTGGCCGGTTTGACAGTGCCTTACTCTGGGTTTGTACCCCTTTGGGTTTGTGTTGGTTGTGTTTGTTCTGGTTGCTTCCTGCACTGTGCAGAATGTGGTGTCTATATCTGTTCCTTTGCTCTCACAAACCCATCTGGGTTTTTATTCTTATCTGGGCTACAAACCTTTTATTCTGTAAAACATTTTAATTTGAATTTGGATGAGTTTTGAAACGTGTCTTCTCTCTTGATTTACTGTAGTTTTGCTATATTGTTTTTCTTTCCAAAAAATGTGTCTTGACTTAAAGACACATTTCTGTTGAAATCGACCTATGTTAGGTCATCTGCTAGTGTCAATCAGTGTGGTTTCAGCTATAATGGAGATACTGTGATTGCCTATATCATTTTATCGCTCCCTTGGTGGTGACACATACAAGAAAATCCTGGGTTTTGAGACAGATTTGTCAGGCTAAAATGATACCTAGTGTCAGGGGTGAGGAGAACACCCTAGTTTTGGTTTTCAAATTTTGTTTAAACAAGACATTTCTTTTTCTAAATTGTTTATTGCTGGATATTGACAATATTCCTCTGTATTCTGGAAAATTATTGATTAAGATGGAATTTATCACAAGCAAATTAAAATTTTATGTTATATCATATCTCAAAGCTTTAATTTAAAGCTTACCATGTAGGGAGTGGGATGTACAAAAAGTCAAAGTGGCTTACTCATAGTCTACCAATGGCTTTTCTTCTAAAAGGGACCATACTCTAGACCAACCTGCATGGGGAGTTACCAGCCTCCTTTAGTATCTGGAGCTGCTGATCTGCCTGCATTCATTTTCTTGTCTGGGAGGTAGAAAGTAGTCATGTCAGGAGAGTGTGCTGCTCAGGCAGATGTTCCCCCTCCATTACCAGGACCATGGTCACGCTTTCTTGAGCAGAGTTTTCTGAGTCTAGCAGCCTGCTACAATTGCCTGCTGTTTAAATTTAGCTCAGTCTGGTCCAACAAATTTCAAGGGATTTTAAAGGATTAAACTGAATCCAACAGGGCTTGCTAGGTTTTCAATTCAGACAGAAACTCAGTCCTGTGTTTTTTAAGCCTATGTTCAGGTAAATATCTAAGTTGTCTCGACAAACCTGGAATCTAGTTCAACTTTGAGATTAGTTAAGATGTCAGAGGTTTATGTAGTTGAGAGAACTCTGGTTGAGTGCAATACCTGATACTAGAGAGTCAACTAAATATACGCACAAACATCAACAAAGCAAATATTGAAAGAGCAATTACAGTTTCTCCAGGACAACAGACTGGAGAATTTAGTATGTGCTAAAATTGTTCTGGTTAAGTGCCTCACTCTTTTATCCATTTAACAATTTGTAGTTTGAAGATGAGCAGCAGCCTAACAAAAGCTAAATCTCCCCACTTATTTTCTTTCTAAAGAACTGAAATGTAGCCCCTGGAGGTGTGTTTTAGATTGAGAGGCAAGGAGGGAAAAAGTTTTGAACAATTTTTCCTTCATACTATGAGTGACTTCAAAGCTGGGGTGATTTTTTTGTTGGTGGACTCCTAACCTATTCTGAAAACTGACCCCTGCTACCATGCCCTCTGATTCACTGCCACTTTTAAAAGTCTCAATTCTAGCTGTCACCCTCTTAGCTTATCTAGCTCCTTGGGCCTGATCTTGATGTTTCTTGCAGAAATGCTGGCAGAAGTGTAAGCAATGAAAGTCCATGATAACCTACAACAGGAAATGAAATCTGATAAGAAACAGGGCTCAGGCCTGTTCCAGGTGCAGCGCTGCTGCCGCTGCTGAATACGGTCTGAACTGAGACAGAAGCAGCACTTCTGAGTTAGATGAAGGCAACTTTCATTGCCAGTAACCAGCTCTGATCCAGTAAAAAACATGCCAAGAACATCTTGCTGCTGCAGTTTTGTGTCATTTTATATCACCACTTCTAGCATCCAAATATGGTATGGTACCTACTACTAAGGAAAAGTACAGCCAGTCTACAGGTCATAAAAGGTCCTAGTTATGATTTTCCTTTTCTTGGGTTGAGTTTTCAAATGAAAAAGTGATATCAGATATTCCCTCCCAGCCAAGAATGCCTAGTTTGTGAGCTCCATGCCTTTTCAGCAACAATCCATAAAAATGTTAATACTTGATGAAAAATCTCAAGAGCTTTGGTTTAGCTGAAATTAGCTTTGTCTGTACATGACAACTTCACAGTACATTGGATGGTAGCAGATACCTTTCCATGTTGATTACTTCAATTTGTCCATGATTTTCCTGCATGTGCCTTGATATTTTGTTTGATTGTAAAATTTCACCACATAATTCTTTTATTTCTTTCTGTTTTCCTCCAGATTAAAGCATCTTTCATCTTCCAAAAACAGTTTCATGGCCAGTTGCAATGCTGACTGCAGCTGCAAGTTGGATCAGTGGGACCCTGTATGTGGGGATAATGGGATCACTTACATGACAGCCTGCTTTGCGGGGTGTAAATCATCAACTGGGACAGGAAAGAATATGGTAAATATATAGGTGGATAGATGATTATTTAGTAAGGCCTGTTGCAATAGGACAAGGAGAGGAGGTTTTAAACTAAAAGAGGATAGATTCAGACTAGATATAAAGAAGAAATTTTTTATGATAAGGGTGGTGAAACACTGGAACAGGTTGCCCAAAGAGGTAGTAGATGCCTCATCTCTGGAAATCTGTTTATGGTCAGGCTGGATGTGGTTCTAAGCAACCTGATTTAGTTGAAGATATCCCAGGTCATTCCAGGTGAAATGGAACTAGATAACTTTTAAGACCTCTTCCAACCCAAACTATTCTATAAATATGTGATATAGCTAGATTTTACAATCTATGATTTTTTTGGCTTTGAAATTAAGAAACCTGTAGACACAAATGTCCATTCTATATGGTTTAACTTTGTAGAAACAGAGTGAATGCAAAGTTGCAGGGAGGACTTTTAAAAGAGTTGGTGTGAGGTAAGTGAGCTATTCAGGAAAGACATGAAAACTTCAGGCTCTTAAATTACATGTCTTGAATGCTTTTATTTTGATTTTCCTCTCAGCAAGATGACCATAATCTTGGCTTTAATTTTCTCAGTAGATCTCCTGCCATGTAGGTGCAACATATCTAAGAGGGGTTTGCTTTAGAATACCTTTGATAGTCTGGTTGTTAGACTAGCAAAATCCAGTGGTGTCAACTCATGTACAGCTGACCTGTGTAAAATTGTGAGTGCTTGTTTCACAAACTGTTGCAGACCATACTGGAATTGCCTGCTTTCCTTAGCTGTCATAGCTCAGGAAAGCAAGTCATAACACAAAATTGTAGAGCCAAGAGGTCCTGTATACATCTGGTCATTTTGCTCAGCCATTTTCAGGACTTCCTGGGCAAGGCCATTAATAACAGGATTTTCAAAATTGCAGGATTTCAAAAGGTCATGTCTTCTGTCAGAAGCAGAATTGTCTTAATGCAACAATATTGAAAAAGACAAGCAACATTTTCAAGCTTATATCTGTACATTCCAACAATATTCTCTTGCTTTGCTCCAAGAAAATTTGCTTTCAAACCCATGTCTCCTACTAACTTCAAGCTATGAAACAGCCCACTCTCAATCCAATGCCAAATGCTGTTTCAGATGCTTAACAATAGCTTGTGTTGGGTCCACATCTGTATTTTTATTGTGACACATGATCAGGGGACTGGAGCATCTCCCATACAAAGACAGGCTGGGAAAGTTGGGGC
>JBAFWW010043436.1:9454-30896 GCA_036873685.1 Agapornis canus
GATGGAGAGGAGAATCGAAAGAATGTGACTCCCATGGGTTAAGAACAGTCCAGTAGCTACGGTATAATACAAACATGCTGCTGGTACCAGCAAAAATATTAATGATAAGGGAAATAATAAGGGGAGAGAATGTAAAACTAAAAGGGGAAAAGGAAAACAATAAACACAAGTGGTATACAATGCAATTTCTCACCACTCGCTAATTGATACCCAGCCCAACCCAAGCAGCAATCTGTGCCTTCCAGGTAACTCACCCCAGTTTATATACTGGGCATGACGTGCTGTGGTATGGAATATCCCCTTGGCTAATTTGGGTCAGGTGTCCTGTCTCGGCTTCCTCTCTGTTTCTCCTCCTCCCTGGCAGAGCATGAGACTCATAAAGTGCTTGATCAAAGCAATCATTACTTAGCAACACCAAAAAACATCAGTGTTATCATTGTTCTCATGCTTAAAGTCAGAAACACAGCACTGCTCCAGCTACTAAGGAGGAAAAAAACTTACTTCTACTGCTGAACCTAGCACATATGATGAAAACTAAAAGTTTTTGAATAAACATCTACCTGAAGGACTGTAGGTGATGAATTAACCCAAAGGATTTGCTAGTAAGGCGTTTCATAATGTTGGAATGAGACTTCTGTTTCTCAAAGTTTTTATCTTTACAGATCCAGTTCAGAACCAAGATCCATAGCTTAAAAAGAATCCCAATCACATCACAGTTTTATGAAGGTAGAGCCCACAGTCCCAAGAAGGGCAAAGCCCACCTATGCTACTTGATGTACATACACTGCATAAAGAGCCCATGGGACAAGGACAAGAGAAGGTTGCATGTATTTCCCCCAGGCATATGAGGGACTGGGGAAAGAAGTAGAACTTCAGTGTAGAAGATGCCCTCATTTCAGAGCTGGGTGAATACCTCAATCTGAATTTTACTTTTCTACTGAAAAGACCATGTAGGTCAGACAGGGCTTGCCTGACCCCATTTGTTTCCCATGTTTCCCATTGTTTCCATTTGTTTCAAAATATTTCACAACTGGAATTAAGAGTTATTCTCTTACATGTATTATCCTCCACCCTACAAATAAACTGAAAAATACTTATGTCTCAGGTTTCCTGCAGCTCCAGTCTATTGCATTAGTCACAAAACTGGTCTTGATTTCTTGTTCAATAAGCACTCACGTTTCTGATTTTATATATGCCAGGTATACTGGCATGCCGATTTGGCTTATTTTTAAGAGAAATTTTCCTAGTGAATGTGATTTTAAAGCAAAATCAATGAACCCTGCATGTATGTAATGGTTCACAGCTTTTGTAGTTCTGTTTGAAAATGTATCAGATTGAAATCCTCCATGTAGCATTCACTCTTTGTTCCCATTGCTCCTTTGAAACATGTCACGCAAATGAGAATGACTTATTCCTGATGGCCATGAAGAAATCTGGTTTATGCTTCCACTGGCCGTGGTATATTAAGGCCATGAAAAAAATTACAAAATAGACCCATTTTCCTGTATTTGAATCTGCAGACAGTAACCATTTTCTAAGCATCAGGTCTCTGAGCTTTGCTTTTCATATCCCAAACCTCTAGTCAATGTATGAGAAAGGAAAAGTAACACTTAGTTAATAATAATAATGGCTTAAGCAATGAATCAGTAGAAGATTGAATGACTTGCAAATGCAATAGGCAATCAGGTGGGGAGGTTATCAAAGTAACTGATTTGTACATCTGATCCTGGCCACAGAAACTTCACAGCATTCTTATGCCTGAATTTCATTTACACTGCCAAATCCACCTCAGTGTAATTATCCTAATTTTAATTCAATATGATGGAAGTATAGTAGGTAAAAGCTGACACTTCATTTTATTTTCTTCTATTTCAGTCATAGCTACATCTTTTAAACCAAAACATGGGATCTCTATTTAGTGCAAAAGGGAACTAAATATTGAAACTCAGACAAAATGAAGTGGGATTCCACTTACCTGCACTAAATCCAAACTTCTGGGGTTTTATTTAAAGCTTATTTTCATAACACCAACTGCCAATATTTCCTCTGTTTTGTTTTGTTTTCCTTTTGCTACCAGTTTAACATCACTACACCACCCATATGCTTAGAAACCAAAAGGGCTCTCAGTTCTTTAAAAAAATCTAATAGGCTATCTTCAAAACATAAAAATCACAAAAAAATTACAGGTGTCTTGTCTGGTTTATGCTTAACTTAAAATTAAAAATGCTGTTGTAATTACGATTTCCTATTTTAACTCTGAAAGAAAAATAATTAGGCTTTTAAAAAGTAAAATGGCTAAGTTATTAGAGTCTGTGAATTGCCTGCTGTGCCCAGGCAGTAATGTTTTCTAATGTGGATGTCTATATCAATATAATGACAGCACCACGCTTCAGATCAACTAGATACTAATTACAGATTTACCTCATAGACTGGAATGGCTCCCAAGGAGCTGCTGCACTCTATTTAGCAAATAAGTGATTCTCCTAAAAGCTGCATAAGGACTTGTAATGCTAAATGATCTCATCTGGATACCACTTTGTAACACAGTTTCTTTAAAAATCAGGAAGTTTTGATGAGCTTCAGCTAATACCTTGTGAGGATGTAGTAGGCCACTGCAGATGCTTGGAGTTCCAGACACAGGGTTTTCCTTGAACTCACAAAGTCCATTTGCACAGAAGAGAGATTACAGCCCCTGAAGCAGCTCCTCAGCTGTCTGCTCTAACATCTCCTCTAACACTTTTCTCCTCTTCATGCGCTGTGAGAACTAGGAAACACCCATTGAAATTATGAAGCAGAATATTCAACCACAAAAATGAATTCATTCTTCAACCACACACGTTAAATTGTGGATCTCGTGCCTACAAGTAATTGCGGAAGAAAAAGGAATAAGCAGGTTCAAAAAAGATGAGCAAAAAAGATGAGTGCAGGGAACACAGCTAGCAGACCTTTAACATGGTCTGGATACAACCTTATCAACTGAGATCAGTCAACAGTGATCTAAGGCTCTTGTTTTTTGAAAGTAGGAGGATGGGTTGATGGAATAATTGCTTTAAAGACCAAGTACTTTCTAGTGATTTTTCCTATCACTGAAGCAGTTCAGGCTGGTATAGAACCTATAGTGTGTATGCTAACTCCCACTTACAGCATCAGCAATCCCACAGCATTACTGTGGGAAGGTGTTACTCAGTGTGAGCAGAGTATCAGGTTGTGAGCTGTAATCATTGTTTACACAAACTTGGAAAGCCTCAGAGAAAGACTAAAAAAGATCTCCAAAGAGGTGATTAATTTGTTCATGACCTGTTACTAAAAATGTAATCAGTGAAGTATATAAAAGGTTTTATACTCAATATAATTGCCTGCCTATAATGTAATAGCAATAATGAAAACACCCACAGTAAAGGCTTGTTAACTCAGTGTGGGATATATGATCCCTTTCTCAGTTTAAAGCAGGGAATTTTTTCTGAGCCAGCATCTTTTTGTTTCAAAACCACAGTAGCATAATCAATTGTTCCCATCACATTTGGAAAACCAATACTTACAGTTCCTATTATGAATCATCACTCTCCTTATCTATTGCTTAAAACAAATACATTTTGCTGTTCCTTGACTGTTCTTGTCTTTCAGGTGTTCACTTCTAGATAATAAAATGCTCATCACAAACTATGCTAAATACTTTGGTGATTTCTGACATATGTGCCCTGAGCGAAGAAATTAAAACTACACCAAACCAGATTAAAACACAAGACAAAATATACTACAGTTTATAAGTGTTGTATTCAGATTACACTGTAGACAAAACCTTGTCATTTACCCAGGCTCTTTAACATCTTGTTCTACATGAAAATTTGACATTTTTCTTTAAATAATTTACATTGCACCCAACATGGCAGCAAAAGCCATTGTGCTCTTCTGGATCTGAATTAAATCACTGGATACGAGGAGGAAAACAACAAAAATAGCTCAAAAATTCTAAAATTGTGGGAGAATTTTCCTAAGGAGATGGTAGTTCTTACATTTTAGGTCGTAGGACTTTTCCTGATATTGTACTCAGGAAAAAAGATATAACTGTACAATTGGTTAGTATTCTATAACTCATCATTACAGATCAGATTCTGATTTCAGAATACTAAGTAGTATCTTACACCCTCCCACTGAGATTGATTCGACAGACCTAATCTGAAAATGAGGTAGCATTCAGCATCAGTAATTATAAGCCTGATGACTTATTTTCTGCAGACACTTCTGGGGTTTGTGCAGTGATTTTGGGCTTTTGTTTTACAAATGACTAGTAAAATGTAGTGACAAACAACAGCAAAATGAGTCCAGACAGCAGATCATAGATGAGACAGTCTTGGAAAAACAAGTAAAGGCCAGAAATAGCCACTGCTGCCAGGAAGAGTTCCTTGACCCCAGGGAATATAGAGTAAGTCTAAAGCATTCAGTGGGAATTAAGCTTTATCACATCATAATCAGTTACACCGTGGCAAGAATGACAGTTCTGCAGAGTAATTTGCCTTGAAGTATATATTTTGTAATTCTCTTTTGGTTTGTTATTTATTTTTTACAGGGCAGAGCTCTATATTTTGCTAGGTTTTAATGGTTCAGATCTTCCTAATTTCCTCACAAATAATCACACCAAAAATAGCTCAAGAAGAGATTAATAGGAAGATCCAGTTTACTATTATTGCTGACTTTATCTAATTATTGCATGTTGCTTAACACTCAGATATACAGGCATGCAAATAAAAGCCTTACACCTTCCCTTACAAAACCAAAAATTATAGTAACTCCTGCAATCACAGTAGATGTAATAGGATTATCTGCTCAATCTATTCACTGAGTGCCTCCGCACATGCTTCACAAAATCAAGTTATCCTTAATAGAGAACTATAAATGCATAGCTATTAAGAACAAAACCAAACAAAAAACCACCACAAACTCAAAACACTATGTGCTTTTGAAGTTTATTTTCAGTAAACAAAGCATTCTCTTTTTCTGAAAAAGAAAGGGAGAACACATTTTAATGCTACAAAAGCCTACAAAATGGGATTTTCTAAGGAATCCAGGGAGATCAGGCACCTACTCCCCTAAGCTCCTTTGCAAATTGTAGCACTGATCTTCAGAAGTGCTTACAGCCAGCTGGAGAGAGGCTGGCTGCAAGGATCCCACCCAGATCTTTAACCCTGATGTCATGTACATCGTACGGACACCTTGTTTCGCTGGAGCTTTAAAGTACCACAGGCAACATTTCTGTTGGAAAAATCACAAGTGTTCCCCAGCATGCCCTAAAAGGCTGGGGGTGAGGAAAGCACACTCTGAGCTTAAGAAAAAAGAGGAGGGAAACAGAAGAGAGGAAGATACCCCAGGGGAGGCAGGCTACCTGCAATGTGCCTAGGGGTCAGCCACCCCCGAGCTGAAGAGCAGGGAGCAGGGAGGTGCTTTGTTGGTCTCCTCTGCCAGGAGCCCCTGTGCAGGGAAACAAAGAAATGATGTGAAGCAAAACAAGGTCGTGTGCTGGCTCCTGAGAAGATTCACTATGAGGTTTAACCATGTAGTTCTGTGATCTGAAGCCAGATACCACCCAGGACAGAACTGGCTCAAACCAGACTGGGCATTCCTGCTGGGAAGGACACTTGGAGCCTCTGGGAAGTGTGTGAGGGGCAGCTGCTAAAAACTAGCGGGACAGGGAGGAACCGCAACAGGACTGAGACATCGGGAGAGAATACAACCTTAATCCGTACCTTTCAATGTTAATGCTGTGTTAATAGAAAATAGAGCCAAGGCTGGGGCTTTCACAGTTGTTTTGTACTGCTGTGGAAAAACTGTTCCAAGGATCAGATGGTTCACATCCATTGGAAGACGGGAAACAGAAATGAAGGAGGCAGCCCAGACAGCTGCAAGGATAAAAAAGCAAGGTGAAAATCACAAACCATAGTTTGTGAGGGACTCTTCTGTCCAAGTCTTATTCCCAGTGACAAGCTGATTGTAGTTATTTCCCAAGTGCATTCGTACTGCACTAGAATGCAGAAGCAAACGTTTTGGTTTTTCCTTAGAAATCTGAACTATATATATCAAACAGAATTTCTTGCTTATATAGAATATCATCATTAGTGAATGGACAGAGTGAGGCTTTCAAAACTAGTTTGGAAGAGGCACAGTAAATGCTACTAATAGAGTTTTGTTAAACAAATGGAGATGTGTGAAACCTCTAATTCAGATCTATTCTTGGGCTGACAATGCTACATGCTTGTAAAGGTTTGTAACACTGATTGGATTTGGGTCTATAGCTCAGAAGCCATCAGCTGTTCCTCTTAAAGTCTGGGTATTTTCGTTTTGTATCTGTATGGATGGAAAGACAAACTTCCCAAGATACGATTTGCATTCTAGCAAACAGAAAATAGCTAAATGGTATATAATACAGTACAGGAAATATATGCACTTTCAAAACTGCAGAAGTGCATTGAGCAGATGTCTCAAATGGTAAGAAAAGTAAATGGTCTTATCTTAAAGGCTGATCCTTCTGCAAAACATGCTGCATTCAACCCCCAAAGAAACAAGTCCAGTAAACAACTTTATACCACTGCATGCTAAAACCAGTGAAGTCAGGCACAGGATGCTCCTTTCATGCATCATTTTTGATTGTCCTACTTTGCTCTGTCAGGAGCAGCAGCACAGCTTAAGCGTTAAAGCTTTTTGACATTGCAACAAACCAAACAAAGCCTAGTTGCGCATTTTGGAATTCATTTTAAACCACATCTAAAACATAAACAAAACTGGGAGGTTTCAACGTTCTCAAACAATAGCAGCCGCTGGGCAGCTTCCAGAGAAAATGTTTTCCTCATATAAGGATTCTTGCAAGCGGAGTAGAAAAAATACACTTGATCGCCAGCTCCAGGAGCCAGGCTGGCCAACACAATCATTGCACATTCTGTCAGCACATTTCCTCCCTTCAGCTTTACTTCTCCAATCTTTTCCAATATTGTTAAAATGAGCAATCATTCGTGATTCACACTCCCAAAAAAGGCAGAAACCAACAATTCCCAATGGCTATAAATTATTAATGCAATTGTGCCAATCACACAGTGCTTAGTGCTTTAAAAATGGAATGAGATTATCTGCACAGTTATTTTCAATCAGATTCATCTCTTATTAGTGGGCATTATGCATATGGATTGCTTTCAGAAAGCTACTTTCTTTAAAAAAGATTATTGCACAGTCATTTCTTGCGAAGCTCTACACTTAAGACACCCAATAAATTTTTTGTTTGAGGAAATAATTACATGTAATGGGTATTTTCTTTTATAGATAGACTGATTCTTTCCAGTGTAAAAGTCTGCTCTGTTCTCAGTGGTTATTACCATTCAACCCATCCCTGCTTTGAGTTGGCCCTGGTACACACAGGTCTAGAAAATATATAGGCAAACCTGGTGGCTGAGGTATGTTTTTTTGCAATAGCTTTAACAGGCTGTAATGGAGCCGTTTGTGAAAGCTCCTGCACAACGTGTCTGTTAAAATACAGTGGGATCTCTGCCTGCCTTGGAAAATACAAGCTAGAAAATCTTCCTTTCTGGTCCACAAAACTCACAAAAAAGTTACAGTCAAACAGCACTACAGATTCAAAGGATTTCAATATAAAGGCTGATCTGGGGGAATCTTGAAGGTGGCCCAGAGAATAATCTTTTTGTTCTCTCTGACAAATGG
Organism: Agapornis canus; assembly: GCA_036873685.1. Classification (NCBI taxonomy): domain Eukaryota; kingdom Metazoa; phylum Chordata; class Aves; order Psittaciformes; family Psittacidae; genus Agapornis; species Agapornis canus. The sequence goes on from JBAFWW010043436.1 coordinate 17,156, forward strand.
TGTTAAATTTCTGTTAGACTCTGGACTCTGCACTGGAGGGCATATGGAAGAGACTCCATTAACTGGAGGCAAAGAAGGAGTTTATGTTGACTGATGCATCTTGTAAGAGGCTTGTAAAATTGTCTTTGTACTCCCAACTCCATCCAATAGCCTCACATTACCCCAGCACCACACCATGGTGTCTAGGACCCATTAATATTCTGAATGCAAAGAAACTGCAACCAAATTCAGTGATGCCTCAAGTTGCAGGATTAGAAGAGTTATTTTTGTATTCCCTTCAGCATGCCTGGCCAGCAAGGTAGCCTGACCTGTACTATTTTCAGATAGTGTGAGAGCTGAAATCACAAGGCTAAAGACACTGATGCAGAGCACATAAGCATGTTCCACATAATGGAACTTAAATATATGCCGAGTCGACAAAAATGTCAGTAGGATACTCTAGCACATGCTTAACTGCCTTACTTAATGTAGACCAAAAAGCAGCTCACCCTTTCCAAGACCCTTGCTTTTTGCTTTGAGCATGACATTATTTTATCTCTTGCATTAATGGAAAAAGTGATCTTTAAAGCACTGAGCTGTCAAAATACTGCATCAGGATTTTGATCTATTATTTTACATATTTCAGCTCTGTATTTCAAGTACTGGCATCATCGTATTGAACGCATCTCCTACAATATGGAGAACTGTGATTCTGGCGGTCATATGCCATGGTGCCATTTAACAACATGCATTCCCATCTGTGAGTTTCTTTCTGGCATTTGGCTTGTACTTTATTTTTCCCATCTAAAAGTCTGGCAATAGTTTCTCACTATTAGTCGGATAAGAGTGTAGGTCAAACTCATTTCACTGTGAATGTGCATTTGTACTTGCAGACAGTGAGTGATTGATTGGTATCAGGCAGAAGTGACTTCTCCAGTTACATTTCTGGCATGTTATTCTGTGGTTAAGCAGTTCTACTGGGTGTCAGTCAAGCCTACCAGATGTGACTCTAATGGATAGCTGCTAGTTGCCTGATGTCTGTTTTGTCACTGATGTGGCTGGAGTGCTCCTAAAAGGTAAAAGAAAAAAAGGGAAAGGAGCATGTAGCTTAGCAGGTATGAGGAAGCTGGATTTAGAAAGTAGCTCTGTTTGTCTATCTCTGCTTTTAAGTATGCAGCCAGCTGATTTTTTCACTATGAATTAATCACAGGACTAGCTGCCCTTGTTTAATCAGGAAAGACTCGTGCAAAATAGTACTTGGGATTTTTTTGGTATGTCCTGTGGGGGGTAAAAGAGTGTTATCAGTAATTTAGTCACTTAAATGCTTAGCAGTTCTGGAACACATGCATTCTGAATAATCACCAAAAATACCACAGAAACTTGTCTCATAACTATGCCTTTTAGGCTGAGGCAGAGTCCTGTCATGAAGACAGAATGGAAGATTGTTCTTTCCCAAAAGGAGCTGATATTCAGTTAAGGACTGAACTTTTTTTCAGTTAATTAAAGACCAGAAATTCATCCAGTTTTAGATCCAATATGAATCAAAGACTGCAACTTGAAATATCCCAAGATTCCTTTTCCACACCGGCTTATATCTGACTGGCCCTGGAATTTCCACATATTTGACAACCAGTAGACTGGAACTTACGCTCATATTGGTGACAGACGTAGTTAGATTAATCAAATTTCAGACATTTAAGAATAGGGATATTCAAATATATTCTTTAGAAATTGTGCATCCGATTCCACTGGTTCTAAACTTTATTTACAGGTCTGAATAGACCTGATACAATTTTTTAACCAAAGGGCAATTATTTTGTTGTTGTTTAAGTTCGAATTATACTGATGTTTTACTTACCATACAAACTTCTATTGTGTATTTGCCAAGCCTCTCAGTAGCAGTTAAATCCCCTGCCTGCACAGTTCACTTACTCTCTTCATTCATTAGCTTCAGTAATATTATTTGTTCCAGCAGTTTGGCTACAGGAAGCCTGGTTGTCATTTGAAAATAAAAGCCAAAATGTGTAACACTAGCAGCCAAACTCTGCTCATCCTATTCAGCTTTACTGGAATCAATAAAAACACCTAAGTATGTTCAGCAAGTCTTGCTTGTTATGGAGTAGAACTGAGCAGTGGAATGAATCAACTTACGTGGCCTGAGACCTCTCAGAGAGCAAACCTTGCCACTATCTCCACATTTTAACGTTTTTTAAAGTATTAAAACCATACTTGGAATAAATAAATCTCACAGCTCAGGGTGGACTTGCTAGGTGAGCTCATTTCAGGAACTGCTCCAAAAGGCCATTTTTTGTTTTGGACTTTTCTTTGTAGACCTGAATTTTAATATGGTAGCATTGATTAATGCTAGCTTCTGAAACAGAAATTGAATGCAAAATTGAATTCTCTTGGAAATCTGAAGGCATATACTTGGCCTGTTATATATAAAAATCCAGAGCTGCTGATGGCTGACAAAACTTATCTTCAAATCTATTCCCAATTTGGAGGTTAAAATGATGCACGTGATGTCTAATGGAGAACACCAAGAAGGCAGCTTTTCTGAGTGACAGTTTTGTGTTTCAGCAAACTGTGACTTAAATCAAGCATGAATTGTAAACCTTGCAATAAGAATGCATATAGCAATTGTGCTTTATTTTGACCATGCAGTGAACACGACCCTTTGACTTCTGACACCTTAGAAAATTCAGATATACATCCAGCGCAGAGCACAAACTGACATTAATTCACTGACCTAAAACATTCATATGCCTTTGTTGCTTTTAATTTTCAGTGAAAAATGACATGGTATCTTCAACGCAACCTCAAACAGCATTGCGGTGTCTTTACATTTTATTAATAGGTCAAGAACAGATCAAGATCACAGTCATTAGTCCTAAACCTACTGAGATTCTAGTTTCATAAGCCAGAAATTAATTTGGGGGTTTTGGGGGGCACGTTTCTGATTGGTACAAGTGTTTTGCTGAGATACAATTTTAAAATAATACATTAAAGAAGACTGGTGTGCAAGAAAGCCTACCCCTACCTTCATCATAGCTTCATTCAGGTAAAGTAAGGATAATGAGAAAAGTAGAGAAATTATGACTGATTCTGAGGACTAAGAATTCAGTAGATATTATTTTTACAGCTTCTTCATGTGTAAATGTATGCATGTGTCTGTACATATACACACAACACTCTCCATTGGTTTTTATGTGTGACTTCTTTGCGCCACAGAGAAGCCAAAATGAGCTGTAGCTTTAGTAATCCCTTGTAAGCAAATGGAGCACAAAACTTTGGCAAGGATATTGGTAAGATTGATAATGCAAAATAAAAAGGATAAAGATGTGATTTCAGAAAAAAAAAAAAAGAACGTTTATGGTCCTGGAAGCATAGAAGAAATGTGAAACCAAACTTAGAAAGTCAGAGACCAATTCAGGAGAGGTGAGGGAAATGTTATGGCTACAACAGAGTCTCTCACAAAGGCAATGATCACCTTCATAATGTGCATAACAATGCTTTCTTTTATATGCTAGGAAATGGAACACTGAACAAGAGAATTGTACATTGCATAAACCTCTATAAAGGGGCTAAACAAAACATCACAGAGCTGGCTTCATTGCAATATGAATTCAGGGAAACAGTGCTTCCATTCTATTTATCAATTTACCCATCCCTGCCTATGCTGTAACAGCAGTTCTACAGAACTTAATTAACTTGTACTGCAAAGCTAATATTAAAACAGCTAAGCAAGTGAAAACTATTACTATTTTTAATATAGAGACCTGCACCTTCGAAAGAGATAAAGTTTTACTGCACATGTAGGAACGGGTTAGGGTCCTAAAAAGAGCAGTGAAAAAAAAGCAAGCAAACTCAAACCCTACAGTTTTAATCGGGGTCTCAATCTAAAATCTGCAAAGAAAAACACAGTTGAAGAAACAAAGCATAAGAAAGAGCAGTAAGCATTTTGTACCGTATGTAAGACTTTTTGTGTGCAAATAAAACACAAAGCTGAAAGAATAGCAAATTCTAGAAATAAAATATAAAGGGTTGCAAGTGTTTGTCTACCAAACTAATTCCCTTCGTATTAGGGGTAGGAAACCTTTTTATGTTCTCAGATGTGGTCATTACCAGTGACCAAGCTGAATCAAATGACAAAAGCTGCTGTGGGGAAGTGCACAGTGTCAGTCCCACTCCTCTGGGTAACGCTGTCACTGCATGAGAGCCACAAGCCATCTCCTTTACATGAATCTGCTCTGATATCCAGCACTGGGCTCTGCCTGGTCCACACAGGGACCATTACAACAGAACATCTATTAACCACTCAAGAGGATAAAACAACACATATCTACAGGAGAACAAGAAAGATACTCTCTCAGTAATATTGTCTCAGCCAGTGACAAGCATGTACATAGGCTTCCAGACAAACCCGTTGTTAAACAGCTACATTCTGGAGTGCAGAATCACTGCCCTGGTTTAAGACTCAGGCCTTAATAGCTTTCTTACAACCCCCTGGTTGTAGCTTCATCAGACAGCAGCCATGCCCTTTCAAATTGACACTTTTATTTTTAACATCTTCATCACAAGCTACCAGTAACATGCTGCTTGCGCACACTTTTTTCCCATGTATACATTCACATCACACAAACAACAATCTGCACTAAAACACTTGTCTGGTGCATCTTTTTTTCCTGCCTGGACAGCTGATCAAGTATAGGAACATAAGCTGGTTTTGTCAGATCTGCAATATTAGTAATGAGATTTCTAAACATGTCCAAGGATAGCACTGAAGAAATTATTACTGAGGCTGACTTATTTCATAAACCTGTCAAGTGATTTGGTCACTGCATTTTTATCAGCATCTCCAGAAAGCTGGTGGACTCTTATGTCAGAGAAAACACAGATGCTTTTATAGCTCCATAACTGTTTTGTTCCTTAGGATGCTCTAAGTTTATCACAAAGACAGAAAGACAGGATAAAAGCCTCCCACAATGAAAGCAAGCTGTTAGGTTGTGTGGTAATGCTGCCAATGCAGTGTCACTTTGGCAGTTCCTTTTTAAGTGTTCTTCATTTGGTAGGTACCCTGTGTTTGCCAGTGTGCACCCTGATAATCTCACCTACTGCAGCTGGAGATTCACTTTCTAACAGTCTCTCAAAGTACACATACAGGGACTGGACACCGGGGAACCGTGGGTGTTAAATTCCTGGCCTTAAATATCACACGAAGGAGCCTGCTGCCTGGGTTGTGGATCACAGAGTATGAGTGTTAAAAAGATGCCTTGTAAGCACGAAAGCATGAGCAAGGAATTTCTTCATGCAATATTCAAAATTCTCCAGCCTCATCATGTTTATAGCTAAGACTTCTTTCAAGTCTATCAGTCTAATGGATGAATCAGACAGGTTTGCTCTTGAATAATCTCAGGTACTGGTAGGAGCACACCACAAATATGTCTCTGACTGTGTCTTCTAATAAAATGCAGTGAATTTATAACAAATGAAGATTTTTATTATGCTCTAAATTACAGTTAATGTGAATGATAACATTTACCTTAGAGTGATGCATTTTCCATTAATTATCTTGTGGAAGAACCAAAATGGCTTACAAGCCTCATAGCACTAGTTTTAATAACATTTCCATCTCTACAACACGCTCCTAGCAAACTGTTAGATACAATTATAAATCCTGATGTAACTACATATTAGCCTCTTCAAATCATTCACATCATCTCCTCTATTCCTCTACATGCCATCTTCTTCATACATGAGCATGAATAGCATTTCTGAATGTCACTTTGGATACCATGATGGTCTACTAGTAAGAAGATAACACTTGCACTTAAAAAAAGAATAATCATGTGCAGTCAACATTTTACCCATATTTGAAATTCATTAGGTTTTGGTATGAAAATCAAATCCCAATAAAAGATGAAAAATGAAACACAACACTGCAAGAATTTCATATTCACTAACACCAAAAAGTATGAGTCTGGGTTTCGCCCCAATCCTAGGACCAGGAGATTTTAAATTTGATTTTAAGATTACAGAAATAAAATGGAAATGAAAAATAATGCAAAAAAAAAATACACATCAGCCCCATCTTTTGCAGTGTCCGGGCACAGAAACAGGCATCCAGATACAGGCTGAAATCTCAATTAGTGATAATTAGTCAGTAATCTGAAATCTTAAAAAGTATCACATATGACAAAACATTTCCAATTTGTGACTGATCTCTAACTGCTTACTTAGACTGATTGAAAACAGAAGCCCAAGCTCTTCCATCTGCCTAGGTAACACATTTTCTGATGTTCATTGCTGAATTTTTAGATAATATTTCTCAAGAGGCCTTATGTAATTAAAGAGGTTTTAATCACTACGATCCTGTAGTGAAAGAAGACTGGTGATGTGCCAGAGTGTGCTCAGGACTAGAAACAACGTAAAGGAAGCTATGGATCTTCCTCAGGGCTGTTTCCTTTGGCACACACAGACTATCTAATGTAGGAATGCAGACTGCTCTGGATAAACTGCAGGAATAATACCTCAGTCCACAAGTTCTCCTGGTTTAATGAATAAATGACCTACATCTTCCACTGTTTAGCTGTATGTTAGCACCCTGTGCCACTTGTGTCACCTTATGGCCATTGTTGCCACAGCATCAGGCTGCTTCACAATCATTCATGGATTTCTTTCTAACATACACTCAATTTTGCAGGACATTATTCCTTATTTCCAGTTGGAGAATTGTAATGACAAAAAGTAACGGTGATAAAACTGGAGATTAAGCTTCTGCCTCCAAGGCTCAGTCCACAGTGCTAGTCCTCATTCATGCCTACCTGGTTTCCTCTTGTGCCGTAAGACCTGGAGAGGGTCAGTTTCAGAATGTATTGCAGTAAGGTTTTTCCACAGTTCTGCCACCTCCTAAATCATGTCATTGCATTTTGTGAACCTTCTTTAGTAGGAAGGATTTGCAATCACCAGCAGCACATAAACACAAACATAAAACTTATTTCATCCATTAGGAATCGTGATCATGTCTAAATCCCGCAACTAAATACCACAAATCAAAGTAGAAATTAATCGTAAGTGGAGACCACACAAATGAAGTCCATCACATGCACCCACAACCACACATACATAATCAGAACAAATGAAAACAACACAAGCCTATACCCCAGATTAAATCCTAGACTGAGGTGGAGCATAATGTAACACCCCTACACTTTGGTATATATATTTCACACTGCAATCAGGGCTGCACTTGAAAATCAGCATGTAATGTATTACCTACCTGGAAATGAATTGACATCATATTCACTGGAGTTTAGAGGAAAAATACTGTGGCTGGTGCTGAATTCCCAAGTCAGAGGCCTTGCCTTCTACAAAGCTGGAAGGCATGCAGATGTGGTGCTAGAGACCAGTTTATATAGGATCCAAACTTCTTCTGTGTGAGGTTAGTTGAAAAACTCCAGCCACCCTAGTGGACTTCAGAGAAACTGACTTCTACTTTGTGGGTTTATCATATGTTTTCTTAGGTTTTGTAACCATTAGTTATATTCTAAGTTATTTTAATCCCCTATGTTAGGCACTGTGTCACAGAATCACCAGGTTGGAAGGGACCTCCAAGATCATCAAGTCCAACCCATGCCCTACACCTCCACTAAACCATGTCCTCAAGTTCTATATCCAGTCTCTTTTTAAACCCATCCAGGGATGGTGACTCCAGCACCTCTCTGGGCAGACTGTTCCAGACTGTTCCCCCTTCAGCTGAAGCTTTAGGAGATGCAATGGCTGTGCCCCCTTGGAGCAGGAGCATTGGCAGTCCCACTCCAGCGGGAGGATCTCCTTTTCAGCCCTGCAGCAGGACTCCCTGACCTCCCATTTAACCCCTGATGGCTCCCCGCTCTCTCTCCTGTCGCAGGTGCAATGCTCTGCAGACCAATGACCCGTACTATTTCAAGAGCTGCACGTATGACCCATCCCTCAGACCCTCCTGCCCCATCTTCCGTGTGCGTGACATGGTGGAAGCAGCTGGAGAGACCTTTGGAGACCTCGCACTGTTGGTATTTGTTCTCTTTTATATGAAAGATGACTCCAAATCCCCCAAAGATGTGTGCAAGGGACAGGGGACAGGTCTGACCTCTGAATTGTTAAGGGAATGTGTGATCTGGCTTTTGGAACAGTGAAGAACTTGTCAAATCTCTGATCCCCAATGAAATCTTTGCTGCAATGTGTTCTGCAGGGAGGGAGCATTGGAGTTCGCATTGAGTGGGACTGTGACCTGGATCGCCCTGCTGCCCACTGCCAGCCTCAGTACTCCTTCAGCCTGCAGGACAGGAGGTACAATTTCAGGTGAGGATGCTGGGACAATGGCCACATGGGCCCTTAGGAGCACACGGTGATCATTTGAGATCTCAGTTTTCCTGATGGGTGCTCTGAAAGGAGCAGGAGGGATAGTGGGATGCAATAATAGTCCTGGGGTGCTGTGATTGTTTCTGCACCCTGTGGCTCTGCTCTGTTTGGAGCTGTGAAGGCATTTCCTGCTGGAGGGCAGGGACATGTGGCAGCTCACCTCTGCACTCACCCTGAACTAGACACTGGGACCTGTGTCCTTCCAGTGACCCCAGGCTGGGTGCTGAGTGGATGCTGATGCCCCAGTGCTGATGCCAAGCGGGTGCATCACCCATGTCCCAGCCCGCTGGAGGATGCGTGGTGTGCACAGGCACACGGCTCCAGCAGTCCCAGGCCACTGTAGAGACCTGCCCTGGCTTTGAGCCACGTCCAGTGTCTCCCACAGAACTGCCTCCTACTACTGGGACTCCCAGCAACGGCTCTACCGGACCCTGCTCAAGCTCTATGGGATCCGCTTTGATATCTCCGTGCACGGGCAGGTACCGCTGCCCCTGCTGGGCTGACTCCCCCACCGCTCCCGCCTGCCCTCTCCTGCAGCCTTCCTGGCATGGCTTCTCACCCTGGTGAGCTCTTCCCCTCTTCCCAGAGCTGTCCAAGCAGAGCAGCAGGTAATGGTCTCTCCCATTTGAAGGGAAGTTTCTTGATAATGCCCTGAGCAGGGAGGCTTCCCTGGCTGATGACGTGGGCCATGGGAAGCACTGGGCCCTGTAGGCAAGGTGAGGTTGTCTGGGAGATCAGCTTGAACTTTTCTGAATGTGGGCAATTAATCTCTCCTTAGAATCACAGAATGGTTTGGGTTGGGAAGGACCTTAAGATCATCCAGTTCCAATCCCCTGCCATGGGCAGGAACACCTACTAGACCAGGTTGCTCCAAACCCCATCCAACCTGGCCTTGAATACTGCTAGGGACGGCTCTGTTTAAATTTGAACCCATCACCACTTGTCCTATTGTTACAGTCCCTAATGAAGAAGAGTCCCTCTCCAGCATCCCTGTAGGCCCTTCACATACTGGAGGCAACTCTGATTTCTTGATTACTTGTACCCTTGGGGAGAAAACCTATGAGCATAATGATGGCTGACACCACAGTGTACAGCTGCACTGACAAACTCAGCTGTGCCAGATGGGGCCTGTGCTGAGAGTGTTTGCCACCTGAGAGATGTAAACAGCTGCTCTGTTATGCTTAGCAGTGGCCTTTCCACCTGAAGAGGGTGAGGCAAATGTTCAAGACAGGGTGCACCACTTCTGGGTTGTGAGATCAGGTCCAGGAGATGTGAGCAGGGTTGAAGAGCCAGGGATGAGACAGGAGCCTGGAAATATCTTCTGAGATACCAGACTCACTGAGCAGGGGGGACACATCACACTAAGGCTGTTTGCTGGTCACTGGGATGTTCTGTGGGTGGCAGCTGCTGGCAGCCTGCAGCAAGAGGGATGCTTCCACTGTGCCTGTAGGAGTAGGGGATCACAGTAACCTCTGCTGCCACCAAGGTGTGAGCTGCCTCAGTCCCTTCTTTGGCAGCCAAAGGGGTTTTGAGTCGAGGTGACAGAAGCTGGGTACATACAGCTTGGCGTGGAGAGCTGACCTTGGGGTTGTCCAGCACCTCCCTGGCTCCAAGCAGTCTGCCAGCAGGGTTTGTTCCACACCTCTCACCACTCTCCACCCCCTGTTCTTACCAGGCTGGGAAGTTCAGCATAATTCCTGCTGCTGTGAGCTTTGGCACTGGCATTGCATTCTTTGGTGCCGTGAGTATTCTCTATATGTGCTTCTCTGATCTGGGTTGGGATTTGTCTCTCATCCATTGTTACCCCACCTGCCCCAGCACACGGCTCCCTGGTGTCCAGATCAGGGTGTGAGCTGTTGGGTCAAGGATCCCGAGCACTGCTGGAACACAGCTCATGGATGGGGGGTGTTTGTGTGCCCTGGGAAGGGCTGTTGCTGGCTGCTCTGTTCCAGCTGTCTCAGCCCGCAGGAGTGAGCACCTCCTCTGTGTGTCTGCCCTGACTGGAAGGAACCAGCGTCCTGTTCCAGCACGGACACACTGTTGTGGTCATTGAGCTGAGGCAGCCTCTTGTAGAGCACTTCTGCTGCTCTTCCCTTCCAGCAGAGCCCTGAGGAGCCTGGATCCCACTGGCTCCTCTTTCCTCACAGATGTGCTCATCCCAGTTCACGTGGCCCTGGCTCTGCTTTCATGCATTGCTGCTCAGGTGATCTCATCTAACCTCCTGTGCAGCTCATGGGAGCAGGCTAGGTCAGAGACCTGCCTGGCTGCCTTGTGCTGGAGGCAGGTCAGGTTTGCAGGACTTGGTGGGAGCTGGAGCTGGGGCCTGGTTTTCCTATAGGAAGTGCTGCTGCTGACCATACTACTGTGCTTGTCTTGTCTCCAGGCCACGGTGGTCTGTGACCTGGTTCTGCTCTACCTGGATGCAAAGGCTGACTTCTATTGGAAGGAGAAGTTTGAGGAGGTAAGGATGGGTCCACTTCGGAGCAATGAGGTTGGAGGCAAGTTTTGCCCCTTGATTAAAACTCTGTTCACAAGATCTGGGAGAACTCCAGTGGGGCAGTTCTGAGTCTCTGTTGGTGGCTGGTCTGAGCACAGCCTGACAAACTGAACTCCTCCAGGTTCAATGCCAACAGGTGGCAGTGAAAGAGAGGGACCAGACCGGTGCCCCTGCTGCAGGGAAACCTGAACCGTGTTAGAAAACAGGGAGTCCCTGAGGGGACCCTGCCACAGAACCTGACCCAGCTTGACATTATTCACCCTCTTCCAACCTGAATCTGGCCAAGCTCCATGTGCCAAGGGCAGCTCTCTCAGGGTGCAGGAGCTGTCAGCTCAGGCACTGCCCAGCCCTGGGGAACTGGGGGGGATCAGAAGGGGTGGGCTGGGCGTGGGGCCTGCAGAGCAGGAATGCTGCCAGCCTTGGCTTGGCTTGGCTCATCTTCAGCTTTATCTGGCTAAAGTTAGAAGCCTCTGAGCACACAGATCTCCTCATGACCTGCCCCAGGGCTACACCATTCCAATGAGGAGGAAAAAAACTATCCCTAATGCCTGATCTGAGTCAGGAGTGGAGTGGGGGTATCAACCAATGGATTTGGCCCATGGGACTGAGCAGAGAAGGATCCCCCACCTGGGCTTTCCCCTTCCCTCTAGTGCAGCTAAGGTGCTCCTGTTGATTTTGCAGGCAACCCCCCCCAAAGGTAAGAGTGAAACTGCAGCTTAGGGCCATCGGGGACACTCCACCAGGCACCTCGTGCTCCAGAGCAACCTGTGGTAGATGTGATAGGGACATGGCTGCAGCCTGGGTGCAGGAGGCCCTGACCTGCACCGGTGCATGTGTGCTGCTGGGCTGGGGCTCTGCCTGCCCTGGAGCCACGTTTGCATCAGCAGAAGTTCTTGGTTCCTGGAATATGAACCCCATGTGCAGCTCCCAGGCAGGGCTGGAGTGGAGCTGCTGTGGGGCCTCGGGTTTGCTGGGAGGCTGCTGGCAAGGCTTGAAGCACTGCACTTCTTCCCGTTCCCCATGGCCGTGGGCCTGGAGTTCCTGTGAAACCCAGGGACCCCAACAAAATAAAGCTGCTTGTAAAGTGGGAGGTGGCTCTGCTCTCCCTGTAGCGCTGGGGCTGGCACCAAAGGGTTTGTGTTGCCCCTCTTGCACCTCACAGCACCCTCTGATTCCAGCTGAGAAGGGTGACCCACATCCTAGGGAGCTCTACAGGGAGCAGCAGGGTTATCCCTTCCCCTGCTGTGCATGGGAAGGGTTGGGGAGCTGAGCTCAAGCCAGCGGCCCTGGGCTGGGACTTGCTTGCTGGAGAGTGCATCAGCTCCTGGTTGTTGCCGTCTGCCAGGGCTGAGGATCTGGAGGACACATGCAGCATTTTGGGGGTGCTGAGCCCCATTGCTGTCCCTTTCCCTAGGCTGTGTGGGCCGGGGGGCGGCCTGTGCCGTGGGCACCCTCAGGCTGCCTGGCTCACAACCACTGGAGCACTGGGGCCATGAGCACTGTTTAATGCTCCCTGCTGGGGCTGACAGCATGCGCTGGGGGGGTCTTGCAGCAGGGTCCTTTCCTGCCTGCCTGCCCCGGCAGGCCCCGGCCACCCTCCTCGCACCACCGCCGGTAGAACTGTGCTGCTAGCTGCCTGCTCATGGTGCGCAGCGCCAGGAAGGCAGCCAGCATCTCAGCCAGGAGGAAGGCCAGGAGCAGGCTGTGCACTGCCAGCTCCAGCGGCAGGCACAGGGCTTGGCTGTCTGTCAGTAGGAAGAGCAGGAGTGGGAGCTGGATCAGGAAGGAGAGCAGGAGGAACCCAGCCAGCTCGGGCACCTGCAGGAGCAGAGCTGGTGCCATGGGTGCAGAAGCCATCAGTGGGGTACAGAGACCACTGTCCCATGCTGCTGGCCTTGGCACCTTGGGCACTGGGACATTGCTGCCATGCGGGGCTGTGCCTGCAGCTATTCAGACACTGCAAGGCCCAGTGCTGGAGCATCGCACTCATGGCATGGGGAGGGCTACAGCAGGAGAGTGAGTGGGTCCCTTGTCCCCTGCCTCCAGGGCCTGCATGCCCCTGTGCTCTAGGCCTGACTCCAGGAGGAATGGGTTGTGGTGGGTGCTCAGGTCCTGAGTGAGGGGACATCCAGCAAAGCCACAGCAACACCACCCCTTCACCAGGGATAGGGGCCTCGAGGCCAGGGCAGAGGTGGTGCTTACCTTCTCCTGTAGGTTCCCCATGTAGCCCAGGTAGAGACGGGAGCCCTCAACCAGCAAGAGGATGAGGAAAGTGGTGACCAGCAGGAACTGGTAGTGCCCAGGCAGGAGGTGATACTGGAACAGGGACACTGCCTTGTCCCAGCCAGCCCTGATACCTGCATCCCATGCCCAGTGTCCCATTCCTTGTGCCCCATGCCGAGACCCATGCTGGCCATTCTGCCCTCCCACTTTAACCTTCCCTTGCCTAGAGTTCAGTGGTGGTTCTCATTTCTTGGAGCCAGAGGTTAGCCATCGTTCTTTGTGGGGGACCCATTAAGCTTGAGGAGGGTCCCCTCTCCCCTGCCCAGTGTGGCCCAGGCAGGCTCAACCCCACACGTGTCCCTGGGTCAGTACCTTCAGCTCCAGCATCATCCCCTCCGCCAGGAGCCACACCGGGAAGTAGCAGGCGTTGAAGTAGAGCATCATCTGGAGGGGCAGGCTGGCCAGCAGCTCCTGGGCTAGGCAGGGCAGACAGGGGCAGGCAGGGCTGCTCAGCACCCCAGGGCCCCGCCATGCTCGGGGGGCCTCTGGGGAGCAGCTGATAGCAGTAAATGCGCTTCTTGGTGGGTGGGTGCAGGGACCCGGGTGCTCAGTGCGGGGCCGGGCAGGCTCACCGGGCTGAAG
>JBAFWW010043439.1:549-11988 GCA_036873685.1 Agapornis canus
AACCGATTTTTTTTTTTTTTTTTTTTTTTTTTTTTTGGTAAAAATTAGTACCAGGATAAATTCTTTTCTTTCTTTCTGTTACTTCCTCCCCCCCCCCCCCCCCCCAATTAGTAGAAAAGCTTTTTCACAAAGGTGGGGAAGGAAGTAAGAGGAATAGAAATTTTAGGATTGCTTTTACATCTTATGTTCTTATGTTTCTGGTATGTTTAGTGGTCTACTGAGATGTAAAAAGCTGTGGAACTGAATAAAATGAAACGTAGATAATGAAGCAAGAGCTGTATTTTTTGTTTAAATTCTTGCCCTTTTTATTCACACATCTGTTTCTTATGATGTGTTTTGCATCATCTACTGTTTGCTCAGTAAAGAAACAAAAAAACTACTGAATGCCCTTTTTTTTTTTTTTTGTTCCTTTTCCTCCTTTTTTTTTGGTAGGCATTATTGCAAAATAAGCTTTGCATTGCAGAAGGGGTTTATTCAGGACTTGTCTTGTGAAACCTTTTTACAGTCAGCTATGGCAGATGTTAGACGAGTTGTATAAAGCTCCCACCTAATTTTCAAAAGTGATTGTGTTCACCAGAATGTTGTCAGAAGTATACAGTGAGGTTTGGTCGTTTTTGTATGTTTCTTGTACTCAAATAACCCATTAGTTCATTATGTAAGGAACAAATAGTAACCATTAACTAGAGTAAAGAAAACATGTTCTTGGGAGGATTGAAAAATGTAGGCATATATTTGACTTGCTTCCTTTTTATCTTGTTTTGATCACAGAGAGAAGATAGCTTTTTTTACAAGACCAAGGATTAACATACCTCCTCTGCCAGCTGATGATGTATGACATGTTGCATTGTAAACATGAAGTATTTATCGCTTTTATTTTAATGAAGTTATTAGATTAGCCAAGTTTCTTAAAAAAAATTGTGCAAAAGCTAATATACACGTTTTGTAAAAAAATAAAAAAAGTAAAAAAAGTAAAAGTAAACAAAACCATATATATAAATATATATACATATATATTTTATAATAGCGACTGCAGCAAGGCTTGGTTTTTCCTTGTTGTGAAACTGACATCTCTGAAGACAACTTATTTTATAAAAGATCGACTATCCTGTTAGAGCGTGTACAGTTTTTATGCTGTTTTATTTGACTTAAAGGCTGGAAGACAGAAACAAAGTGAGTTCAGGCAAATTCACTGTAGTGTAATTTATTTATAGTGCCTTTTTTCCTTGAAGGAAAATACCTACTTTAAGATGTATTTTAAGACTGAAATTTTGTTCTTCAGTATTTGTCATACAGTAGAATGGAACCATTGAGCTGGTTTTGTTTCTGATACCTGAAATGAAAATACTATGTTCTAAAATTGTCACTTTTTTCAGCTTTATTATCTGTAGCTTATTATGTACATTGTATCCTTTAGCACTGTCTGCGTTATAGCAAAATATTATCACCTGCAATGTCTTTAACACTGATTAGGAGTGATATTAAACATTGCAGAATTCATTTGCATGTTCTTACTGTGCACTAATAGATTGTTTTCATTTCAGTTGTGTCTAAAGTATCTTTATATTCTTAACTAGATTCTCAGTTTAAACGGAGGAAGGAAAAGGGTGACAAGTCTTTGTCTTGCTGTTTAATAGAAAGGGAGTTAAAAGAGCAATGTGAGCTAGCTGTGTGAAAAGGCCACTAAAGGAATATGATCGTAATTTCTCAATTTTAAAGATTATGAGCTAATTCAGGAAATACATATGTGCTGATTCCAGAAAGCAGCTGCTTTAAGGAAGGGTGCTTAAAGACATGTTCATCCTGAAGGATGTATTTTGGTGTTATTGCATGCAAGTTCTTTTGAACACTTTCCAAGAGGAAGGTATATAATTCTGGAAGGTACAGCTCACTTGAGTGCTAGTTGGACCAGCTAAAATCCAGTAGGAAATATTTTTACATGTGACCATTTTAGTGAAAGACTGTCACCCTAAATTCCCGAGAATGCCAGTTTTGTGTCCTTGCATCCTGCAAGTATGTAAAAATACTTCTTTACTAAGCTACTATAATAGAGTTCCTCATATTTTTCTAATTATATGTTACCTATACAGAGAGGTGCCCAACACAAGACTGGTTTTGCAGCTTGCTGGAATCTCCTAAAAGGATGATCCTGCTGTCTCTTCATTAAAGTAAAGGTTGAATTGGTTCCGGATTTTTATTATGTCAGGAAATGAAAGCAACAACAGCCAAAGCCTAAATGTACTTACCAGAACCAACCAGAATATTTTCAAGTATTTTTTAAGTAAGTGTTTTTTATGGAATTCAAGAGCTTATACTCTGTTACCTGTCAAAGATTAGGAAAACCTGAAAGTGAAACTGAGTTGTTTTTACTTGTTTAAGCTGAGGCAAAAAATAATAGGGGAAAAGATTATAAGCCTAAATCATTAATCAATGAGGATGATTACCACAGACCTTTAAGATAGTATTCCCTGTTTCCTGGTATGGCCTATAATCATTGCAAGCATCAAGTGATTAGATCGCATGGTGATACACGTAAAATTAGAGGATATTTAGCATTTATCCGGTTAACCATCCTGAAGTTTGTTTTTGCCAGTAAGCTTCAGTGGTCGTATATTGGGTTCCTTGGGCACAACTAGACAGAAACTATGCAGATAAAAAACAAATCATGTAAGAAATTTATAGTGTTTGGGTGAAAGGCTAGGGACAGCAAGCTTTTCAGTGCTCATTCCTTGAACAGTTTGTCAGAATTTCACATCTCATTTTCAGTGGAGGCCCTTACATAGTAGTGTTTATCGAAAGAAGAAAGCAGGGACACTTGCAGAAGTACTTGCTGTATATTAAGAACAGCCACCACCATGTGTCCCTTGAGGGTGGTCAGATACAGGAAGAGATTGCCCAGGGAGGTGGAGCTCTTTGTCCACAGAGGGGTTGAGGACTTCACTGGACACTATCCTGGAGCATCCTGGTCGCATTAGGCCCACTTTGAGCAGGGTTAGCATAGGGGTCTCTCTTCCTCCCTAAATTAGTCTGTACCTGTATAACTAAGGGGCCATATCTGGTGGTCTCTCTGGCAGGAGTTTCAGCTGGTGTGTTTCAGTAATGACCGCTGTGAGATGTTGTCAGTGTATCTTGTGGGTCTGTGATTCTGACTGCTGTAATGAGTTCTGTCTTGATGTGGTAATGAGTTACCATATTCAGTATTCATCTCTCTTGTTTTTGTCACAGTTCTGTATGATTGTGTCATTTTTGTATTATTTGAAAGTATTTCTTTTACAAAATAAAATAATTTGCCATAAATGGAAATAGATTTTTGTTATATGTCAGAGACATATTTTGAATAGTTTATACTGGCCACATTAATGATGCTTTTATAAAGAAATTTTGTATTTTGAATAACTCTGTCATTTAGGTTAATGTAATGAATTGTCAAATAATAAAAGGGGAAATACGTGAAATCAGAGATACTAGAGAGGCTACACTGAAAGGGATGCAGACTGTAAGGAATGGCTGACAGCTGTATCAGAGTCTCACAGTTGAATATTCCTGGAATTCATATGTAGCTCCACGTACAACTGGTTGAACTGCCTTCTTTACCTACCTAGTGTTTGTAGGTTTGTATTGGAAGTAAGTTGACATTATTTCTTTAATATCTTACCTATGACTAATTCCAAAGTGGAAGCCACTCAAAAGAATACTGGTTATATTTTTCGGCTGAACATTACTGCAGCTAGAAATGTTAAACCTTTGTAATTACAGAAAGGCAAGTTTCCCAGTTTCTCTACAGCCCGTAAGCTGCAGGAACACAAGCAAAATTGCAGCACTGACATGTGACTCCTGCCTCTGCGCAGTATCTGCCAGGCATTAAGGGTGTGACAGAGTTTAGGTTATTTTTAAACAGTCAGCTAGAAATAGTAGTTTGGAATACCAATCGTCCCTGTCTCGCTACCATCAGGATCAACAACAAAAGCTATAATGGGTACGTCGGTGTGGGCTTTCTGTTATGAGAATGAAGTCTTACATGTATTTTTTGCTACAGTTCTTGTAAGCCCTTTGCAAGACTTAAAGGTAAGTGCTGTATAAAAGGAGCAATATTTTTTTCTTTTTTAAGATGAACTGTGTATTTTGTTTTCACTGGATGCAAAACTGAAGTTGAAATTCTTGGGGAAGAAGGCACTTTACAGCTCATTTTGACACCAGTCTCCTTTTTAATTATACATCTTTGAGAGGAGGAAAAGTGTATTTACGAAGAGATTTGAGAAGTTACGGGCTAGCAAAAGCAAGAGCAATCTTTTCCAAAAGATCATGTGAAGAGTCTTATCTTTGTTCTGAGACCACGCAGCCGACTGGGTATCATTGGAAGAAAATACCAAACAGTAAAGTTGATTGAGTTTGGAATCTCTAAATGTCAGTTTAGTGATTTACTTGCACTTTGGAAAATCTCAGTATTCTTGGAGTTAAAAACTTCTTAGGAGCTGTTTCTAATTTCCTATGATTTCTAATAATGTCTTAAATTTTAACATACATATCTAGGTTACAGAGTCACATTTTCTATAGAGTATTAGGTATTCGGTCCCTCTAATTTATTTTCAGTTAGACAATCCAAGTAAAAATACACATTTAGCGGGAGACTCAATGGGGTCAGCTCTGGTAACAGACAAGGAAAAATTAGGAAATCAATTTAGGGAAGTCTATCCAGGAGAAAAATTGGGAATTGAAATCCCTGTGCTCATTTGGTTAGTGCTAAAATTGCTATTCTGTGCCTTGGACATGGTGTTTTTGTTACATCTGTGTTTTGTGGCACAGAAGTTCCAGGTTCAGGTGTTTGTGTCTGACTAATTAAATGCTGCTTGCTGTTTCCCATGTTTTCCTCCCATAAACTGATTAAGGAAAATTGCAGACACATTATCAAGAAAATAAAATCTATGTGCTCAGTGGTTGTTTAACTTCTGCTCCAGAATTCAGTTGGCCTATTAATACTGATTTTAATGGGCACAAAGAACAGTCACTGGCTTGGAAGTTAGGACTTCTCTCCCTTTTCCATGCTTCATGGTTATTTCAATAGGCCTGTGGCTCTTGCAGCTCTTGAGTAGTGAGGAGCTATCATCTCCAAATCAGGTTTTTTCCCTGGAGGCATGTTCCTCACTCCAGAAAGGTGTGGGAACTTCAGGTGAAGCAAACTCAGTGTTCAGATGTCACAATAAAAATCCAGCGTGTTGCTTCCGTACAGGAGGTTTTTAGCTTATAGATAGGATTTGGGCAAGCTGTGTAGGTAATCTGAAAAAAAGTTTTGGACATCCTGAATCAACTGGTTTGCTTTGCTGGGCTAGGTTGCCTTCTTAGTGCACCCATAAATACCTGCTCATACACAGCGGGGCAAAGAGGTCTTCAGACCTGCATTCCTCAACCTCTGCAGTGAGTGGAAGTCATGCATGTGCCTTCAGTCACCCAGGGATATTTTAATGGGTGCTTGTGCAAGAACTCCCCCTTCCTAGCCATTGCATCTCGTTAGTAATACAAAAAACACGCTTGAATGCCCTTAAGGATAAAACCAGACTGCTCCAAATACGAGGAGAATGAGTGGGAAGGTGAATGTGCTGAAATAAAACACATTGCACAGGTACAGACATGTACATGATCTTCACAAAGTACATTGATAATATCTGCCTTGCAGAATGCTATCCTAGTGGCTTGGGCAAAATTTGTACATCAGAAGTTTAGAAATAGTTAGTTTTTTGCAGAACTCGCTTATGTTGTAGAGTATCAAAAAAATCATAACAAAACCAACAACCCACAGAATCCTCCAAAACTATGGTTCTGAGATGTAATGTTCAGTTAACCAAAATGGGGATCAGGCTAATTGCCAGGGTGGGGGTGGATGGTGGGTGTTATTTATTTATTTTGTTATTTATTTTAATTTTTTTTATTTTATTAAAACATTTTGGGATGTCCTAGTTTTTAAATTCTCGATGGTAAAACTTCTGTTTAAGTTTTGAAAAGTAGGCTGGCATATAGGAGAGGATCCTTTAAGCTGTGGCAGCTGCGTTGGAAAAAAAGGCAGAAGGCAGCAAGTGAAGTGATGGATAGATGGTGGGGAGAAGTGAAGGTAATGGAAATTAAAACTTTTGAGTTAAACTTGTGAAACTTGAATATGATGCAAAAGATGGAGGGAAGTCAGTCTGGATAAGCTTGAAATTAAGCACTGGGAGAAGGGAAAATGCAAGGGATGGTGAAATAATGGCTTGTTTCCAAGCTGCTGCGATTACGTATTTCGTAGAGATAAAAGAAACTCTGACGCCTGGGTGTTGCTGCCGAGTCAACAGGAATAATTCCTGCGTTGCACACAGCACGCTTACTGTGCTTTTTCCTTGTGAAAAATGTGATCGCTGCGGCTCTAGCAGAACAATCCACAAACCCTTCTGAAAAGAATTAGGTTAGAGGCAGGGGGAGGCAGCCTGTGTTCTGAGGGTGACCGAATAGGGAGGGCAGGGTAAAGAAGCTTGGAGTTTAATCCTGCAGGATTACAGACTGGTCCGCTGCCTGTGGCTGCGTCTCCTATCAGATATCCTATAGAGGGAGGATACAGTCACATGATCGTTACTGCTTCCTCCCCATGACATCACCGCTTCTGCAGCCATACCACCCAGGGAAGGATGCTATTAGAATCTTGGGGACTGGGCTAAATGATGTTGCATCGCAGGTAAGCGACACAATGCTGTGGAAAGTGTGATTTGCCACTTGCTTTTCTCGTGTTGCCATGCTCAACCCCCAGCTCTGTCAGGCAGAGTTTCTGCTGGAAGAAAACAGAGCAGCTCCTGTGCAAGCAGAGGAGCTTCGCAGGTGCAGAGGCTGTTGCTGGCTCTGTGCTGAGCTGCCAGCTGACATTTCCAGCAGAAATGCTGCCAGATGGAGCTTTCAAGCCGAAGAAAGCCCTTTGTTCCTGTTAGTGTGGTATGGCCCCTTCGGGTATCTGCTGAATTCTCTGTGTGAGCAGCCATCATCAGCCGGTTGTGCAGAGAGAGCGCAGCAATACTGTTCTGCTTGCATTCCCTGCCTTTTCTTTTTCCTGGATGCCTGAAGGAAGTTGTTGTACAGATAGATGTGTCTAAGCTCATAAAGGAATGACGATTAACTTGTATTTGGGGAAAGAGGCTTTTCCTCCATTGTTAATTTTTGCTGATGTGGTTTGAAAGTACCTAGTCCAGCAGGTTTCCTGCATAATTTGCTGTAGCGCAAGGTAGGTTTTAATGTTGTCCAATATAAGAATGAAAAATCCATTTCCAAAAGGAACATGTGAGATGAGACGCACGTTTTTACTTCTTACACAAAATGCCAGTCTCCAAAAGACTGAAAATCCACTGAACTGCTTTTCTGGTGTTTATATAAGCAAAGGCCAGTGTCGTTTTTATTTTCCTGGTGTGGGTGTTTAGTTATGTACTCTGTACACATATGTGAAGACATATATATATATTTGTGAAGTAAAAATGATGACTCTTCTGTGGTAGGTTTTGATTTTTTTTTCCCTGTATTGTTTTTTAAATGTATTTTGGGGGGTTTAAAAATATTCTATTACTTTAAAATTATTCTAATTCCAGATGTTAGCATGCAAGAAGCCAAGTCAAATTTTGAGCTCATACTAGTCAGAAAAATACAAGAGTACCTTTTTTCTTCCTCTTCTAAGAATTCCGGTAGGTAATTCTGTGCCTTTGCTAGAGAACGGAGGATGACTCAGCCTCAGCTTCATCAGGCAGAGAGTCAGGTGGCTTTTCACACCTAGCCTGCAGGAAGTTGTTTTTATTCTTAAAAACCCTATTCCTTGGTCAAATAAATTGTTCCCAGTCTTGGAAAGATCTGTAAATTTGGCAGGTCTCGGGTCTCACTGAGCACTTGGGGGTGAGGGGGGGATTTTGGATCTCCTGTGCTGAAGGAGGCTGTACATCCTAGTGAGAAATGAATTGACAGCCTGAGAAAGTTGGGTTTGTTCAGCCTGGAGAAGAGAAGGCTCCAGGAGGCCTTATATCAGCCTTCCAGTACTTAAAAGGGGCCTACAAGAAATCTGGAGATGGACTTTTATAAGGGCATTTAGTGGAAGAACAAAAGGGAATGGCTTTAAACTGACAGAGGGGAGACTTAGATGAGACATTAGAAAGAAATCCTTTACTGTGAGGGTGGTGAGGCACTGACACAGGTTGCCCAGCGAAGCTGTGGCTGCCCCATCCCTGGCAGTGTTCAAGGCCAGGTTGGATGGAGCTCTGAGCAGGTTCGTCTGGTGGAAAGTGTCCCTGCCCATGGCAGAGGGGGTTGGAACTTGATGATCTTTAAGGTCCCTTCCAACCCAAACCACTCTGTGATTCTGTGGTACTAATTCTGGTTTCCAGGGAACAGATGTGTATAGTGTCAGAACATAAGGGTGGGAAAAACCAGGAGTATATAACGAATTATCAAAATGAAGTAAGAAAGGATGTCAGTTCTTCAGAACTGAAAAATAGTTTTCAATTTTGTTTTTCTCCAACAGAACCTATGGCGTTATTTTTTAGGGTTTTTTTGTGTTGGTTTGGTTTTATTTTTCCCCCAAGACTGAGCCTCAGAAGTGATAGAAATACACATCTTGTTGCATGAGGTGGCAGGGGGGATGCATCCTAATAGTGCCCATGCCACGTGTCTTCTCCTGGCTTCCTCTGAAGTCAAGGCTGGATCAATTCTCTCCAGCATTGCCTATGAGAAGAGCTGTCCTCTGGCTCACCAGGCACATGGGGCTTGGCTGTTTACCCATGCAAAGCTCATAGCAGGGATGCCACACGTGAGTTCTACAAGTGAAATGTGCTTCCCCCTGACCCCTACCCTGCCAATCCCAGATCATATTTGAATGCCTTATGGAAGTATGTGCTGGGTGGTGATTCTCCTCGTCTCCTGATTTGAGTTAGGCATCTTTGTGCTACAAAACACAAGGTGTAAGCCTGAAAGGTATGCTGGGGCAACTCAGAAATTAAGGACTTAAGTCCTTTAACCATCGTTTAGTGTACTTAGTATAAATTACATATTTAGTATTATTTAGACCTTGGAAACATCCCCAGCTGGAGGGCTCTCTGCCCAGCAGCACCAGGGTGCCTTGCCCTGGGTTCAGCATGTGGCTGTATGGGTGCTCAACCCCTGTGTGCAATGAGGTCTGCCTTGTGAAGGTAGAACCATTTCAGAGGTAGTGGCTGGTGGCTTTTAAATGAGGACTGGAGGAGGAGAAGGGGATGGTGTTAGAGGGGAGCATTTGCCATGGGGTTGGGTCCTTCCCATCTTCATGGAGCAATCAGGGCTGTCCAGAGTACTGTAGCCTCCCAGGTCTGGGAGATGCTTCATTGTGAAGCCATTGTTGGCTGGGCTTGGAAGGGAAAGTGAGGGGGATCATTGCTACAGCTTGGTGCTTGTGCAGGAGTCCATCCGGGCCATCTTGTGTGTGTTGGTGGTCAGTGTTGTGTTGCATGAGCCTCCCTCAGGTCTGACAAGCTCTTAGCATGGAGCATAACCCTCAAACAGCAGTAGTGCCCATCTATACTGGTCCTTTTCCAGTGTGCTTTTGCCATCAGGCTGCAGGTTGCAGATTTCCAAGAGTGTTGATTCTTCCATGTAGTGAAATGGGATCAGGTTGTGGAGCAGAAGTCTGATTTGCATGTGTACATACACACCAGGTACTGGGTTTTCTCAGATTTCTTATCTGTAGTCCAGCAGAACCAAAAAACCCCCACGCATGATCATTAATGCCAAGAGAGAAGCTCTGTCAGGGCTATGGTGACGTTGCTGTCAAACATCACCATGAGGAAAAGATTTCCCCATCTTGCAGGTGGGAGAGCTTCCTCTCAGTGGTATGAGGTAACTCATCTGTTACTGCACAGCCCATCAGCACCAAACGCAGCAGTGAAAACCAGTGCCTTGCAAACAGGAAAACATCTTCCATCGATGTGAAAATGGCTTACTGTCTCCACTCAGCTCATGGGAAGTGACATGGTAGAACACGTTGATGGTTTTTTTGCTGCAGGTTTATTACTGTTTTTAGCAAGAGATGCATTTAATGACATTGAACACCCCATTTAAGGGAAAAACTTCTTAGGGGTAACTGTATACCAGGGTATTTTCCTTCTGACAGTGCAGGTCTGTTTCCTCTAGAGGTATTTGCCTGTTTTTGCAGTCCAAGAAATGTTTTTCCTGCTCTTTAATCCTACTGCTTTCTGAGTGAGGAGACAAATAGAAGCACCGGAAATCCAAACCTGGTGCTGCGAAGCTTGGCTGTGTGAGGAGGAAAACTGTACTGCACCCCTGACCCTTCAGCCCCATGAAGCTCTGTAGCAGTAAATCCAGTTGCTCCAGGAAAGATATTCCCTCTGTTTTTTGTGAGGAAGGGCACTAAAGGGAAATCAAGAATAGGAACTCTGTGTGTGCTCCCTGGTACCCTGATCTCCAGTCTGTCCTGCCTTCTGAAGCTTAGTTTCTCACCCCAGATGCTGAAGGCTTTCTGAATTTTATCTAATCAAATCTTGTTTCTTTCAAGAAGCAAGGGTGTGTGGGATCAATGCAGGCCCAGGGGGCTCACCTGCACAACCTGATGGGCTGTTAGCAGAGGAGCATCCTTTAATAGAGATGTTTCAGCTTAGTTGGAAAAACCCAGATGGATGTGTCAGAGCCAGCAATGCTTCCCTCCTGCTTTTTCCATAGCCTCAGCATCTGAGCTAACAACCAAATTTATTGGAGGAACCTTTAAGACTCACTGGAAACAGAGATGTGAGTTTAACTTTTTTTTTTTTTTTTATAAGGAGCCGATTTTTAGTTATGTGAGTGCAAAAATTCCACTTGGAGCTTATGGGGAAGGGTCTGGGATATTTCACATACCCCCTCTCCCCCCTTTCCTTTCTGACATAGTCAGCAGCTGAACTAATTCTGCTCAAACTTTCCAAGAAAACTCAAGGAGAGATCAGACACGTGATATTTCATACCGAAATAAATTGGTTTCTAAAGAGAAGAGTCACCCTGGGAAGGAGAAAGGAGCAAGATACCAGGGTTAGGTTCACCCCCTTGGAGGAAGAGAAGTGTAGTGATCTGGGGGCTTCCCAGGAGGAAAGAAGGAGAAAAGGGAGTTAGGCTGTAGCCAAAGGTGTGGGAAGGCCTGATGGCTGGTTATCGGCCCCTGGGGTATACTGGTGCGCCCTTTGTGCCTCAGTTTGCTGCCATATCCCAGACGTTCCCTCCTGCCTTCCCCTTCTCTCCCAGGCCCTCTCCCCTGTGATCTGGTGCCCTGTGTTTTTTGGAGCTCTGCTGTGGCTTCATAAGTTTTTCCATAGAGGTTACTCAGGGTAAGGCTACATGTCAAAGATGTGACTGCATTCAGCTTCCCTGTACTGTCAGAGCAGGAGACTCCTTAATGTGTGTGTGTTGGGGGGGGGGGGGGGGCAAAAGATAAAA
>JBAFWW010043439.1:11998-26590 GCA_036873685.1 Agapornis canus
AATTGAGTGGAGGCTTCCTGTTTCCTTCTGCCGGTGGGGGAGGGGGGGTGGTGTGTGTGGTGGTGGTGGGGGGGGGGGGGGGGGGGGGGCATACAGTAAAATGCTGCAATATTTTCCAGTATTGTTTTCAATACTGCAGCCTGCCTGCACCTGTGTGACGGGAGACTGAGGGTTTGCAATGCTATGTGGCTGTGTATAGAGGCTGTGCAATTCAGCCCTGAATTGTAGGAAAGGCATTTGCCAGTTTTAATACCCCGCCTTCCCCCTGTATCTTCACTTTTTATGTGCCATAATATGTTTCAAAAAAAGGCCTGTAATTGAGTTCAGCATTTTCTTATTCTTACGGAGTCTGAACCTTGTTGTGAACCGAGGCCATTTTAACGTGTTTTTTTAACACCATCGAGACAGAAGGTCAATAAATCAATCAGCTTGTTCAGGCTGAGGCTCCTAGAGGTAAATAGTCTTAACTTGCCCACAGGTGATTTTCTGCCTGCAGAAAACCACCTGTTTAACTTGCCAGTGATTCCACCTGCTTGCTTTCACTGAAGAGATCTTCCTTGTAAAAATACCAACAGCATCTTACTTCTTGCTTAGAGAAATGCTTCACAGCCATTTACCTGCCTCTTCTATCTTGTAGGGTGCAATGTCACATCACTGTTTCTACATCATCTTCTACATGGGGGGTGGTGGAAGAGGAATTGCGTCCACATCCCTTGGCCTTCCTAGCTTCAGGCTAAACAGGTCTTCTTCTCCAACCCCTCCTCAAAAGACACAGATTCCTAATCATCTCCCTGTCATTTTCATTCATGTCTTTCCAGGTGACCCCATTAATAATCTTGCTTGCTGACTTCCTGATCTATGAGGCCCATTTTCTCTGGCTGGGTGGCACCAAAAACCTGTGGTGTAACCATGCTCAGTTCTAAAATCTCTCCTTCAGCCTTTGGCTCTTTCTGAACACTGACGGCTTCGGCTCACTGACCTCCTAAGTGCCTGGATTCCAGGGCTGGGTGGAGACTGCTCTACATCCGTCTTTCCCAGTAGGTCTAAATCTCTTTGGATGGGGGGTGGATGGATGCTGGCAGAGAACCCAGCTCTCAAGAGAAAGCACCTTTGCTTGGCAGATTACGTTGTGCAGTTAATGTCCATGAGGCTGGGGTACCATGCTTGGCTGTTTTGCAAATACATTACTAGGAATGGTCAATACCATATTATGGGTGTAGAGGGTGGCAAAATATCTATCAGCACAATGGGATCTTGTGATTATCATAAATTATAACATAATCAGGTAGATTGCTTTGTTCATTAATGGATGCTATATGGAAAACAAATCCCAGGGATTTGCACAGCCCCCACCCCATGCTCCTGAGTTTGTGCAGTACCTGCTGTCATATCATGCTGTATGAGCACAGCTGACCTGACCAACCACTCAGATCAGTGGTGTGCTCAGCTCTGATGGAGGCAGGATTGAAATGACCATGAATAGCTTCAAAAGCATTGTGTCCATATTAGGATCTTCCCTGTTTTAGCATTGTATGTATATTGGTACCAGAGCATAGAAAAGTCCTGAGATGCACTGAATTCTGCTTTTGTGTGCTGGCTACCTCACACCACATGTGGAAGAGATGGAACAGGTGATACTTCAGATGCCATGGAAAAATCACTCCAAACAAAGTGAACTGAGGAACTTGCAACTGGCCTTTAGGCTTCTGCTTTCTTCCCCCAGCTTCTTGCCAAGTTCACTCTTTCCTTATGCTGCAGCAGAAGGGTCATTGCAGAGGTATGCTTTGCTGCCTCTGATAGGTACGTTTCACAGAGCAACCCACCCAGTACTGTCTTCAAAGAAAGCAGCGTACACATGAAAGCACGTAGGTGAATGTTCATCTGCTAGAAGCATTTGAAGTGTTGAGGTAATTCAGTAACTGTGATCTGTTGAAAGAAACTTGAAACATGCTGGAATTGCATTAAAAACTGTACTGCCTGCCTCAGTGCAGTGTGTCCAATTAAAACAGAAAACAGGATGAGGAGAGCATAGCATGGAACTAGCATGTCTACTAGCAATTGATGAGGGCCAAAACTTTTCCTTTGATGACTGTTCAACTACTTGTTTCCCATCGGTATACTTTTCAGCTTCTTTTGAACTAGGGGATGTTTTGGTCTGTGCTTGCCATGTCAAACACATTTCAGATTCTATCAGTCAGTCAACATAATACCTAGAATATCAGTTCACCAGCAGAGCTACTCAAGCTGTGGCTTTTGCATTTACACATGCTGTAACAGTGCTATAAAGCTGAGAGATTCTCGGTGTTTCCATTGTAAAAGTAATTTATTGCTCTTCTACAATACCTCGCTTCAAGCTGCAGTGTATCATACAGCTGGTCCCAATCACATGATGGATTTACTCACTGCAAGACCTGCCAAAAATCCCCATGGCCTTAAACATGATAATGCTACTACTTTTGGTTCTTTCAAAATAACCCAAAGTGAGTAAACGCAGTCCATGCAGCGCCTGCTGTGCTTGCTAGAGTGCCTCAGCCTCTCTGGCAGCTCGCTGTGTTCACACCCTGAGTTCTGTAGGTTGTTTGCACTAACCTCTTATTCACTCTCTGTACATAGGAGGCTTCAGTGATTCCTTAATTAATAATTATCTGGCTTTATATATCCAAGATATATAAAACATTTTATATAGCCAAGCTCTATAAAACCCATCAAGCTTCATGGGCTATAGACTTGCTCTTTTGACACTCACCTCCACTGAGCATGGCTCAGAGATCAGGGACCGAACGTAGGTTGACCTGGCCCAAGGTTTCTGAATGGTATCTAGGGTTATGTGGCAGCCAGAAAAGTCTCTATCAAGAGGCACAATTGCCAGTCTGGCTCTGTGACTTCTCTCAGTTTGTAAATTGCTCCCTGACAAGACCTTGCTCCATCTACAGGACTGCAGTAGTCTGGCATAGGTCTAATTTCAGAGAAATCCGATAACCAGAACCCTCTGAATTGAGGAGGTAACAGTCAGATTTATTTGTTTCTTCTTTCAGTTTCCAACAAGAACCTGTTTACAATTATTAAGGCAGAGCATTTACAAAAATATTTGATTGTATATATGTTAAGCTAGTCAGTAAAAATGAGATCTCACTGTTAAGAGCTGGGAAAGGCTCTCTACTGTATCACAGGGAATAAAATGGCAGAAGTAATTCAAAGTCATTAAAGCAATGGGGAAAATGTCCCTTAGGGACCACAGAATAATGGGCTCCAAACTGGCCGCTTCCTCTTACGGAGCATAGCCTGGAGTCATAGCAGACTGCTCAGTGAAAATGCTGGATATCTGCCCAAGGAAAACCTGATGGAATGCCAGGAATTATTAGGAGAAGAATGGTGAACTAAGCAGGAAATGTTTGCCCTTGCACAAATTGTGTTGCATCAGCATCTGGAAAAGTAGTGGAAAGGACAGCAAGGACATCTAAGACATAGAACGACAAAGGGACAAAATATGTATGTCAAACTCTTACTCACCAAGATTCAACACCTTTCTGTGTAAATGAGGTTGTCATTATCCAAATCTTTTAGATACTCAGGTGTTAGGCTTGACTATGAGTTGTATTTGTTACCAATTCTGCACGTAATGATATTGCAATGTTTTCTTCTGAATTGGTAATGTTGGACTCCTTTGAGGAGACATGGATGTCTACCTCTTATATCTCCTTGTAATTAGTAAGCAGAAATTGGCACTCATGAGAAAGAGTTTATCTCATTCTAATGTAAATATCTGAAATACGTCAGATAAATTGCATGTGAACAGTTTATTTCCTCATCTGCTGTGAAAGGAGTCTAGATTTTAGTGTCCAGAGTGAGATTTCTGAACATAGATGAGACAGTTTGCACCACAAATGCTCATACTCTCGCCATCATCAGAGTGGATTGCTGAAGTACACTTCTTTGGATGAAATTAATTTGCCCTTAACCTATGTATGTTAAATTAAAATATCTGCAACTGAGTTATTTGTGTAAAGGCTTCAGTTCTGCTGTTGTAACTGGAAACATCTCTGCAAGCATCTCTAAGAAAGAGGTCAGGTCAGTTTATCCTGAAATGAACTTTGGAGATTACTTCAGATGCCAAAGTAAAGGGAGATAAATAAATGCAGAATAGAAAGTGATACTTTAAGGTGCTTGGTGCTAGGACGTAGATAGGAAATCTGTAGTACTCAGTTCAAAAGTGCTGTAGCTATGTTTTATTTACTAAAATTGGCTTTTGCATAATCTGATATCACATCTTCCTTTCAGAAGGGTAATACCTGAAGTGAACTTTAAGGCTGATAACCATCCAGCTAACTGCAGTTTCCATGTATTGGTGAGCTACTTAGAGTTCAAAGTGTGTTTGTTTTCTTAGTCTTCCATGGCCCTGTGGTCTCTAGCACATTTTTCTCTCCCTGGACATGTTGTATAGCACGTATTTTTGGGGTAGATTCAGGCTGAGATTATAATTATCCTACATACTTGTGGTCTGGCCTGGTATTATCCATCACAATACTGTCATGTGCTGGGCATCGACAGCATACTTAAAAAGCTATTTTTTATGTGATATAACTCACATGTTGGGTAATTTTCTTGTAGTATTAAAGCAAACTTGCCAACACTTTCAGCACAAGAGTTCCCAGAGGTTTGTTTCTGTAGCAGGCGGGCTGCATTGTGCAGGCAAGCAGCCTGAACTGCATGTTCTTTACAGGTCCTTCTTTGCTGTATGGGAAGAGTGGGATGAAGTAAATGATCTGCAAAATGTCACAGCGTTACAAAATAATAGCATGGTCTAATCTTTTCCCCTCATTTCAGCTTCCCATTCCAGTCCCTGGTCATGGTTTACAAGACACCGAACTCAAGATCCACTTGCAACTTCAGCTCCCTAGTGTCAGCCACAGCATCCCACTTTCAGACTCTCATTTTCCTTAGCATGTGTAGGAGCCTACTCTCATCTGTTCACTGAAGTGCTGCTATTCTCAATTGTCACTCGTCTAAACTGGTGCTTTTTAAATTGCCTCAATCCTGTAGCAGCTTGCTTGTGCTCAGCAGTGCTGCCTGGGACACTTGCTCTGCATTTGGTTTCCTTCCCTGGGCTGCAACTCCTTTGCTTGATTCACTTTGAGACAAACACACCATGATGCTTGGAGATTACTTGATTTCCTCACTTAAAAGGGCTTCTAGAGCATTATAATGGTGACCTGCTGGTTGCCTGTAAGAATGGTTTCCTTGGCTGCTTATGCAAGCACATTGTCTGTGTCATCTGAAATGTCCTAGCTGGTGGAGTGCAAAGAGCAGACATGACAAAGCTGAGTAGTCACACTTGTTATATCCCTAACATCTACACCAGGAAAACAAAAAATAAATGGAAAGGATTCAAGTAAAGCAGTTGAGAATGGATAGAAGAGGGGGCAAATGGCAGTAAATAAAGGGGGCCAAGCAGAACAGCAGGGTGTATGGACAGTTGGTTAAAAGCTTATTTCCCTCTCCCAGTTACAGAATTGGGAAGTTTTCTCACAGATTCAAAGATCCAAATTCTTTACTCATGAAATCCCTGTTTCCATACTTGCAGTAGTCGTGAGTACCATGCTAGTCTCATCAATGATGTGCAAAAGTTACCTTGTGTCTGTCAAAGACCTACAAGCTCTGCAGGGTCAGTTCTATAAACCCTCTGAAGTCTGTACCTGTCCTCATATTTTTTTTATATGTATGTTTTCATGTGCTTTCCTCTTTTTTCCTTTTTTTTCTTTTTTCTTATTTCTTATAATCCCCCTGTTAGCTGGGGTTTTTTGGCTTGCCATTTCAGGTTACAAACCTAGGTACTCCCTTTCCCAAGCACCTATTTCATGATGGGTGGCATTAATAACTTTCTATAGCAACTTCTGTAGAAGTGCACAGCTGCTTCCTCCAGCTCAGGACCCTCCTGCCCAGCTAGTGTTCCTGTCCAGAGCCTGTCCACACCATGGACCAGGGGTCTCCGACCACACTGGGGGACACAACTGCCACTTTCTCATGTGCAGGTTAAACCAATAGCAAATCTGAAAAGGTATCCTAGAGGCACATGCACCATTAATGGCTCTTCAGTTGGAGTGAGTGGTGAGGTCTGTTTCTTGTCATGGTCTCCATGCGTGGTCAGGTCTGTGTCTCTGTGTTTTGATTCCAGTTTTCCCACAGTTTCCTAGCTGACAAGGTTCACAATCAGACAGCCTTGCTGGAATAGACATTCTCACACAGCCACATGCCCTCATCAGTGAGTGTGACTGACCAACTTTGGTTCCCATCTCTGTCTCCCTTATTACTTGCACCAAATTTCTGTTCCTGTATGTTCTTATTCAGGCTTCTTTATTTGCTTCTTACCCCTTGTTACATTGAAAAAGGTCCTTGACCTTACCTTTGAAGGAGCAGGCAGTCTCCTGCCACGCACCCTTGCGCACATCTTTGTCTCTAGAGGCAGCCTATAGGTTGTTCTTACAGTCCAAATACCAAATGTTCAGATGGCCAAAGTTAGATGGATCCAACCCTGTCTGCCTAAGCTACTTCATTTAATAGTTTCTCATGCTACTAAGGGCTCTTCTCATTGGGAATGATGTCAGCCATTTCTGGAGCTTGTCATATTAGTGACTACTTTGGGACCTGACCTTTAAAGGAGATAAGTCATTTTTGCACCTAGCCAGATGTTGCTGAGCTTGCTGTGCAGAAGAGAGATACAATGGTTATGAGCTAATTTCTTTATGCTTTCTTATGTGGACTGCATGAATGAGGTATAGTTTCCAGGGCTGCAGAACAATGGGCATCTGTGTTTCTGTTTTTTAATATCTTATTATATATGTTATTAATATATTGAGCTTTGCCTTCTAAGCAGTGGAAGGAAAGTAGATCAGTGCAGGGAGCTTTGAGCATGCAAAACTAGACAGCACCACCATGCTACGACTAATTGCCATATAAAATCTACAGTTCATGATGAATGGTGAATTCTACTGTATTTGTTCTCTGAGATGGTGGGCTTGCCTACTTGGTGATCTCCCTGCAGGCAGGGCACTTCTTCCAGCATGGGGTGAGGATGGGCAGAAGAAGCCCAGAACCACTCTGGGGTTTGGGGCTCTGTTTTCAGAAAAGCTGATATTCCTGCACTTGGATCTTGTGATTTTTGTGTGTGCTTTTTAGGGTTTGCTCAGCTACTGAAGTAGTCTTCAGCAAAACACTCTTTCTAGTAGCAATGTACGGGTTTCAGTAAGTGCCCACCAGGACTGCTGACTCAGGCTCACTTGACTCTGTGGTTTGTGGAAGTATTTTGGAGAACTTGGTTCTGAAAGATCCGGCAAAGCTGCATGAACTATTGACATACTTGTTTTTCCTTCTACATACAGACCCTAATATGGTCAATGCAGGAGACATGAATGGTTCTGGCAACCTGATGGATTTTCTGGATGAGCCTTTCCCCGACGTTGGAACTTACGAAGATTTCCACACCATTGACTGGCTGCGGGAGAAATCACGCGACACTGACCGCCACAGAAAGGTAAAGCTGTCAGGCCTTGATGAGTTTCAGCCCCTGGGTTACAGCTGTTCTGGTGGCAAGAAAAACAAGCAGTTCTACAAAGTTACCACTTCCTGCCTTGTTGTGTGACTTGAGGAGCACTTCTGAAAGTATGGATGTGGCATGTCTTTAGTTTGTAAATAGGAAAGGGCTTCTGGAAACTTAATCAGCAGAGCTTCTCTGAAAAATGATTGGGTACAGAAATTGTGCACACCTTCTAGGAGGCTGAATGCTTTTTGTTTCAAGCACTGTACACTAAAGCTGTGTTAGCCTGTGTTGGCAACATGTCTATGTTTTAATTTCAGATTACAAGCAAAAGTAAGGAGTCCATATGGGAGTTCATCAAGAGTTTGCTGGATGCTTGGTCAGGATGGGTTGTAATGCTTCTCATAGGACTACTGGCAGGTATGTGTGTGTTAGTATTACATTTATGATCAAGACCATCTCACCTAAGTTTGCTCTAGTGCCATCTGCTTCTCTTTTTACTTCAGTGTCTCTCTACTGATGTTTCAAGCTAAAAAGGCAGCTATGCACCCATGCAGTTATAATTCTCAATAAAAATACCCACTTGCAAAGTCTTCTGAGGATATCTGGCCTAGAAAAAACGTTATGCACCAGTAGAGGGATTTTTCTATTGCTTTTGGAAACATGTATCTGATTGCTTTGCACTCGATGGGCATCTTGGACTTCCTGAATCCAAAATCGATTTCATTGGTAGGATTTTTTTCTTGTCTTCACTTTAATTCTGAAACTAGATATTATGATATGGGGAAAATGTTGGTTGTAGGCACTCAAAGGGGAGCTTTGTAATTTGCAATATCCTCTGGGTTATCTTCCTTATATATGTATGAAGGGAAAATACAGTTTGAGTCTCAGTTTCAGATCTGCTTCCAGGCCAGACATCTATTACACATTTAACAGCCTGCTTAAACTCAGATGGCAAATTCATTAATTTCCCAAACTTCTCCTGTCTTCTGCTCAGTTTAGCACATCTTCCAACTTAGAAAGCTGCACTTCTATAACCAAGCTGAAACAGCTGCCATTTCTCATGCTTTTTCAGTGATGTCAGGGTGCTCTTGTATCATGCTGCTTGGTAAAAGTATGATGGGAAGTTTCACAATTTCCATGTGGTGTGAATCTCCAGCTTACCAACTGTCAAGGCAATATGTTTATTACAGTTGAGCAGGAGCCTCAGAAGTACTGGGGGCATTCTTGAGAAAATGTTCTGAAATGTCACTTTTGGCAAGTTATGTTATTTTGTAGGGATAGATACATTTGTTTCCACAAAAGCTTTGATAGGAGGGTGAGATCGGAAGAGAATCTGATAGACTATGTACTACCAGAACTGCTGAATTCTGCTTGAAGGCCAGGATTAGCCTTATCTGGTATGGAGAATTATGCTCGAAATAAAGTTAGAGCAAGCCCTTGAGGGCTCTAGTCACCTCTTGTAAGCGTGTCAGTAACCCCCTCACTCATACAGGGAAGTTGGTAAACACTGATACACTTCCATTTTAGAAAAAATACCCCAGAAGCTTTGTTTCAGTTCAAGTTTGCAATGAAATCTCATGCTGAAATACTCAAGGTTGTTGAGAGCTGACCTCTGGTAAGCCCCAGTGCTGCCCTAAAATATGTCCAGCTTCAGAATGGTGGTCAAGGGCAAGCTGCAGCTAAGATATGTTAGGTTTTGCAATGTTTTCAGTTATAAGGTTGCAGAACAATGTGGTTTGTCTCAGAGTCAAATCAATTTAGTCTGGTTTTAGACTAAAAGGACAAGGACTTGTGAATCAGCTAGAGAAAAAAATCATCTGTGTGCTCATGATCTGGGCTGAGCTCTGTAGACTTTTTCTGCTTAGTGTTCTGTGCTTTCAGTGTTTCTGGGGCAGGGCAAAGATGGAGAGCCACCATCCCAGCCTCAGCAATGGGTCAACACACACCTTTGATGAGCGGGGTGGGGGGACACGGGGATGGGACACGACAGTTACTGGTGCATGGGCAAGGTTTCTTAAGCAGGTTTGAAGAGGAGGTAAATGAGGTTGGTGGTTCAGTCAAGAGGGACTTCATGGTGTTTCCTTCTCTACTTGAAATACTGCCTGCTCAGAGAAGCTGGCCTGCCATGTGTGGTTCCATGGGGTTGCATGGACCAGGTTGGCTCCTCGATGGTCCCTCTTGTCCTGCTTCACAGGCAGAAGCTACTGCAGCTCCAAGGGGAGCTTTATGTTTTGAATAACACCAAAGTATATTGAAAATGTAGCAGCAGCTGTTTGGGCTCAGACCAAAGTTTCATGAGTGACTGTGGACACATAAATTAGCTTGAGTGGAGCCCGTTGCTGCTGCTGCAGTCTGACACAGCTAGCTCCCAGGCTCTTTCAGAGACATGTACCCACAGGGTCTCAAACCCTCAGGTGCTACATGAAGCGAGAATATGGTGTGTAACTCTGTCAAGTGGCTGGAAAGGCACTAAGGAGCTTCTGGAAATGATGTCTTAGGAGCCAGAGCTTGCTCATTTCACAGCACACAAATGCTGTTTGGTGTGGAGATAATATGAAAAGTGCTCTCACTATGTGCCAGAAAAAGATGCTGAGCACTACTTAGGGTGGTCTTTGACAGAAAGTTTATACTTTCTGGAGAAATGCAGAGCAACTTATGGGGAAGTTAACCTAAAAATTTTAGGTGTGGGTGCCAAATTTTAAAGGCATTTTTTATCTGTTAAGTAATTCTGAGTTTCTACTGTGGCCATCCTGCCAGCAGACCAGTGGGCATCCCTCCACCTAACAGTTATTACTAGCCAACTGAACTATATGCTATATATATATAGATCACCAAAAGAATCTGTGTTTTCTAAACTGTGTGACACAAAGTACTATCATACTAATGCTGAAATACTCTGGAGCTGATGGTGCAAAAAATCCCCTTTGCAATTCAGTGCTGTGCCACTTGGGTGATGCTATTTTCTGGCACAGGTGCATCAGGAAAACTATGTTTTCAAAGCAAAGTTTTAGCATTCTTATTAGGGCATTGTAAAGGATAAGTATTGGCCAAGGATAAGTATAAACTAAAGGAAAAGGAGAGATGCAGAAGGTTCATATCTAAAATGAAGTTCAGCATTTCCTGACTTTGGAGTGCTTTGTTGTTTTTCATTCCAGGCAGGTTACAAAGAAGTGGGAACAAGTTCAGTTCCTTTAGTGGGAGAAGTAGGGAGTTAAACTTATGCTTTATTGCAGTCTGGACAGCCATGGTAAGCACAAGGAACTAAAGGCTTGACTTTCTAAGGTGCTGAACAGTCTGCAACTCCCATTAATTTCACTTAAAGTTGCAATGACTCAGAACTTTGAAAACCTCTAGTTCTGGTCGTGTGTCTTGTGAAGGTTCACTATTGCACTATTATCTTGTAATTAGTGGCCCTCCCTTCTCATTATTCTTTTCTCTGTAAAGCATGTGTAGTAAATTGCATGTCACATTTTCCTCCTTATGTGGATCCCAAAGCACTTGGCAGAAGGGATTAGATCAGCTGCAAGATTAAGTACGTTTTACTAGAGGCAGTGAGGTGAATGTGAACTTGTTATATTTGAGAACTGAATTGCTTCTCGCTCTGTTGTTAACTTTATTGGGGAAAAACATTCAGAAGCCTGTCTGCCTTTGAACCTTCTTTGCACTCTATGAAGCATTAATACTCAGTTGCCTGGTTGTGTGATGTGAGCTTTGAACATTGGGTCAACTACAGAGTATGATAAAGGTCCATGGAGAGATGTAAGAGGCACAGCATACAGTGCTCATGTCCTGGGGATGAGGATTCTTTGTACAGTTTCCTGAAGCTTTCAGAAAACTGGGGGAGAATGTAGAGCTTGCTGCAAAGCTCAGTAAGCTGTGCACATTGACGTTACCAGCAACACAGTGATTTATCATCATCTAAGAATATGGTTCATTGTTTCCATAGAAACTTGGGAAAATGGAAGCGAGTAAGCAACAGAAAGGCAAGGTCTTCGTGAAAGAAAGTAATTGGTACAGACATCATTACTCCCTTCTGCAGCCTTTTTTGGTGGTCTTGTCTAGTATATCTTAATCCTTCAGATTATTCCCATACAACAAAAAGACTTCACTGTTATCTAGTCATGTTGCTGGTCAGTGTGGGGACAAGGATCCTTCTTAAGGAGGTGAGAATATTTACTTAGATGTAAGCCTCTCTGAACACTAGTGTTTTTTTCTGTCCTGTAGAATAAAAGACAGGTTATGTGTGCCTGAATTATTTGAAATGGTTTTCTTTTTGTCTTTCACAGAAATGAAACTCAGAAAACTTTAGTTCCAGGTCAATTAAACTGGCTCCTGAACCCACCTGTGTGCCCCAGCTTCTAGGAGAAAGGGGAGCAGCCCCTACCATTGCTTAATGTAACTGCACTTTAGCAGGAGCCACAAAGCTAAAAGTTTTGGAAACATTAACCCATTCTGCATTTGCCAAAGCATTGTTTTTCAGTGGTTTAGCCCCAGTAAATTCTTTCAAATCCATTACTGGTTTCATGAAATTGTATCAAAAATGACTTGCAAAAATAATGATGACTTCTGCTTTCCACTGTATATGAGAGGGGTGTGGAAAATACTAAAGGACTCTTCAGTCAGTTGGTGGCTTAATGCTTTCCAGAACCCCTGGACACAGGAACAAACACAGGTTTGCTGTTCTGTGTTCTGCCTGCTCCCAGCCTTTCCCTTCCTTGTGGCAGTGGATTCGGGAGGACACTTCTGATCCCACGGTCTGGGAATTACCGCTAGTAAACGAATACCCCAGAAAAACAGGATTTTCTCTTGTGCCTAGCCCCATCAAGTTTCCCCTAGTCAGTGTTCGGTGGCCACCGGGTGTCACTGTAGCTCTGTATATACTGGGGAAAGTCTGCAAGGAGTCTGCTAGCTGCAGAGAGGGTTTGAAGGGTAATTTTATTCTGTATTCTCGGAGTGCTAGTGAATGTACATATCTGGAGCCCGATTCCGTTAAGTTACTAAGTCAGAATCCGTATTGTTTCTGTACTGAAATCTTCCTTCTAAAATGTTGGAGTAAAGCTAAAGGAAAACAATGTATCCTCCTTCTCCCCTATACCTGAAATACAGAATGCAGTTTGAGAGCTGCAGCTCAGGATCAGTATACAGATGCTGCATGAAGTCCTCCTTATCTCAGTCAAAATGGTACCCCTGCCTGGGACAGACTGCAGGATCAGGCCCTATATCAGTTATGCCTTCTCTGCTTGGCAGTCAGTCAATTTGAAAATGATAACATTTAAAATAAAAAGCTGATGAGAGCGTATTGAAGGTCGGACAACAAGCTGGCTGTTTCTCTGCACACATGCTATTGCCCTCCATTCTTTGGTATATTCATGCTTACATTGCAGCTGCTTCCTCAAATCATGGTGTGGGGTTTTTTTTCTGTTGTTATAATTAGATTTATTTTCCTTGCAACTTGATATTTTTTAATGCCACAGGTTCTTTTTCTGCATTTCTTTTCCCAGGCACATTAGCCGGAGTGATAGATTTAGCTGTGGATTGGATGACAGACCTGAAGGAGGGTGTCTGCCTGTCTGCCTTCTGGTACAGCCATGAGCAGTGCTGCTGGACATCTAATGAAACGACATTCGATGACAGGGACAAATGTCCCCAGTGGCAGAAATGGTCTGAACTTCTTGTAAGCCAGTCTGAGGTATGGGAGCACTGATTATGTTGTGGTCACAGCAGGCCAGCTATGCCTTTTTTCCTACTTCCTGATGTTCTTTCTCTCCAGAGAGTTGCTCTGAAAGAGAAAGTAGTGAACCAAGTATGCTGCAAAAAAAGACATTTCCACAACCATTATCTGCCTAACTCGGAAGAGGTCCTATTGTTCCAGTGTCGTATATGATGGAAAGCTGCAAGATCACTCTCTCTTTTTATCAGTATTGAACAAAAAGTGTTTCATAATCCTCATAATCACCAGGGGACCTGAGCTGCTATCCAATTTTTGTCTTTTAAACACAGTTTTATGGGACAAAAATGGTGATCCCTGACAAATACATTTAAGAGGAAATGTCTGGGATTGCAGATGGTTTTTATGTATTCAAATGCTGTGAGTAGTAGTGTGAGCTGTGTAAGATCTGCATAACAAAAATTGAATAGGACATGGAGGTGGCATGATTGTGACTTTGAAGAGAACTGGCTTAAGTATGTAATGTGGCTTTAAAAAAAAAATCTGGTAGTGCAGTTTTGTCAATAATAAGAGAAGAAAATATATACTTCTGTGGTATAAATAATCTCCAGACAGGCAATTAAAAAATGGATGACATGGAGAGGTTGTCTCAGGTCTTCCCCTAGTAGTGGAGGTAGTCTGGTGCTGCAGAATGAGGCCATCTTCATCACCATACAAGTTTGTCACTCAGGTTTCCTTCAGTGTTGCTCCAGGTTTGCAGTACAGGTGGTGTCTGTGAATATGTATAGTCCAGTTTCCATAGTTCTGAAAAGTCATAGTGACAGCAGTGGGGTGCTCACTCTTCCTGAATATTCCCACCATTTAATGGCAGGCAAAAATCTCTGCACCGTTGCCAGTCCACAGCACCAACCTTCCCTTTGCCAGAGACTTGCTAGGTTTGCACTAGTCATCATCAGCAGATGGTTTGTGTGGTTGTGTCTGTAACAGTGAAGAAATATTACCCTGGTATAAAGTTGCAGGGCTGGGGATGATGTTGTAATTTAAGAGGACAAAAATATGTGGGAAGGGGAAAAAGAAGAGACTGCTAAAATTGTTATGGGATTTGGAAATCCTGTGCATGTGTTTGACACGCTGTTACTCCGAAAGGCTGGAATATAAAAACAGAGCGTATCTTGCAGAAAATTTATTGCTTTTGGCTGCTACTTGAAATCAGCAGTCATGACTGTTGTATGCTGTGGACTATAGGGAAGGTATCAGCTAGGAGGGCACTGTGAAACTTTACTGTGTTCACATTGAGCTTCTCATGCCCTAGTCATGGGGGGGGGGGGGTGGGAGGGGCATCTTTCAGTTTCTTTTTTGGGTTCTTTCTAAAAAAACATGTCCTTTAAGA